>JADRCH010007219.1:2299-14033 GCA_019843965.1 Rhynchomys soricoides
TCATTTTTCCCACTGGATGGTTTTAGCTCCTTTGTCAAAGATCAAGTATCTTAGGTGTTTGGGTTCATTTCTGGGTCTTTAATTCTATTCCATTGATCTACCTGCCTGTCACTGTACCAATACCATATCGTTTTTATCACTACTTCTCTGTAGTACAGCTTGCGGTCAGGGATGGTGTACCCCAGAAGTCCTTTTATTGTTGAGAATAGTTTTTGCTATCCTGGGTCTTTTGTTATTCCAAATGAATTTCAGAATTTCTCTTTCTATGTCTATGAATAATTTAGTTGGAATTTTGATGGGGATTGCATTGAATCTTTAGATTGCTTTTGGCAAGATTGCAATTTTTACTATATTAATCCTGCCAATGTATAAGCATGGGAGATCTTTCCATCTTCTGAGGTCTTCTTCAATTTCTTTCTTCAGAGACTTGAAGTTATTCTCATACAGATCTTTCATGTGTTTGGTTAGAGTCACACCAAGATATTTTGTATTGTTTGTGACTATTGTGAAGGATGTCATTTCCCTAACTTCTTTCTCAGTCCATTTATAGGAAGGCTACTGATTTGTTTGAGTTAATTTTATATCTGGCCCCTTTGCTGAAGTTGTTTAACAGCTTTAGGAGTTCTCTTATAGAATTTTTGGGATCACTTAAGTATACTATTATATCATCTGCAAATATTGATATTTTGACATCTTCCTTTCCAATTTGTATCCCTTTGGTCTCCCTTTGTTGTCTAATTGCTCTAGCTAGAACTTAAGTACTATATTATATGGATAGGGAGAGAAAGAGAGAGGTCAGCCTTGTCCAGTCCCTATTTTTCATCGGGTTGCTTATTCCATATTCTTGTCAGGCCTGTGAATGATAGCTGAGATTATTTGACAATTGTACTATTAGACTCCTATGTCTTACTTAAAATGAGTGAGAACTCTTTGCCTAAAAGGATAAGGTATAAGTTGAACCACAGATAGGTTTGCATGTTTTAATAGCAGGTTTCCTATGCTTATTGGATAATGAGCTAGGATAAAGCTTCTCATCTAAATAAAAATAAATACACAATCAAAGAATGATAGAAGGACTTGGTATGGTAGATCATACTCTAATTGGAGAACTCCCAAGTTCGACGGAGTAAAATCTTGTGTTTAAAGGGTGTCTCAACTACATAGTCATTCTGGCCATCCTAAACTATATGACACCACATAGCATTTTCAAAGAAATAAACTTAAGAAAAGAGTGCATTAAAGAGGATGAGCTGAGTATGCAGACTCCACACAGGATGCAATGGAGTTGGATTAGAGTCTCTGCTCTGAAGTATGACATAGTGTGAAAACAGGAACCAAAGAGGCAAAGGTCTTATGAATTGCTACCTAACTGTCTCCTCCAAGAGTGAATTGTATCACTGGGTATTGAAGAGCCCAGATATCCACAAGAAACATTTATGTGGACCCCTTTTATCTTGCTTACTACATTCCTGAATCATCTTCATCTTTTCCTTGTTCTCAGTGCTTGAGCCCATCAAGGACAATGTGTAGCAGATTAGGCAGATTATGCAGAGTGTTAAAATAACTGTGAGTATAAATGCCCAGGGTGGATACAAGCACAGGAAATCTAAAAATTAGAGCTGCTTTGGGTTTTCTTAAGACCTGTGAAGTTTACTGTATTTCATGGTGGTGAAAGTTCCACCTTAAAAGACAGAAGCACCAAGAAGTGGGACACTGGCCAGGATCAGGCAGTCCTCCTAGTGAAGCAAGTGATCAGCCCTTTCCTGTGGACTAGTGACTAATCTACACCAGGTGTTCCTCACCTCAGCCCAGGACAGAAAGAGCAGCTTGAAGTTGTGCATTGATGACACTGATCTATATCTATATCTATATCTATATCTATATCTTTATCTATATCTATATATTAATATATATCTATATATTAATATATATCTATATATATCAATTTAGAAGGCAAAACTAAAAAAAAAATTCTTCACGTTTTTTACTTCACTGTCTTATTACCTGGTTGTCTGAGGTCAGTAGTTCCTGTTTTTTGCTGCACTTTGGTCAAAAAAATAAAAAATCACTGGAGTGTCAATCACTTTCATTCCATCTTCAGTTACTGTATCTTTCAATGCTAATTGTGCTCCTTAATAGTTTACAGTATTCTATAAATTCAGAACTCAGCTGTACAGAGCATAAAGGGAGCTGCTGCTCTTTGGCTTTACAGTTATGGGCATGGTCCTATATCTGTCCAAATAAACAAACACCACCTCTGTGTTCAGGTTCAGTTAACTACCCTCCTCCTTCATTGAGTGTCCTGATAGGCCCCTCATCTCCTGCTAATGCTATGGTCACCATAATGACCAAACAGTTCTGAAGTTCTTGCTCACAGTCTTTTCATGATGAAAGAGAAGGCAAACAATATGTGGAAAAAAAAAAGAAGTGTGCCCTGTGCATGTGCTTAGCCTCCATGGTAAGGATGACACCCTCTCAGAAGAGATAAGGATGAAAGAAGGTCTCAGTGACAATATTTCTGTGGGTAGTGTGACATAAACCTCAAGATTTGAGGATAGAATGTGGGCTTTCTAGAGCAGCAATGGCTCAGGGTTATAGATATGTCAGTTTCTCATTTTTGCTCACATACCGTCCCTTTCCTTTCCTTCCAAACCCCTGTACTCTTTGTTATGATCAGGTAAAACATCTAGCCTGTTTTGTGTCTCAGAGAACCTTCTGGAGGCTAAAGGCTCCAGATAATGTTCTCTTCAAATCTACGAGCTGTCTATATTCCTGATTATAGTTAGTTCAAAATTAGAAAGTAAGTGACACACTCTTGATGACCTCCTGAAAACACAGGATTGAAGACTCAGTGTTTTGCTCAGATTTTATATGCTAAGCAATTGGAGTATTTCTCTGGAAATAATAATATTTAATGTTGAATGCAACTTACAATCCACCTGCCAGGTTATGATTAAAATTTTATTTAAAGCTGCATGTGGTGATTCAACCATTTAATACCAGCACTGGGAAAACAGACTCAGGCACTCTGTATGATTTTGAGGACAACTAGGTCTATATGGCTTGCTCCAGATTGGTCAGGTTAAATAGTGAAACCCTGTCTCAGACACAACAAAACAAAACGTTATTCGTGTATCTCATCAAACCTTCCCAGGTGGGCTGGAGAGATGACTCAGCCGTTAAGAGCACTGGCTGCTCTTCCAGAGGTCCTGAGTTCAATTCCCAGCAACCACATGGTGGCTCACAACCATCTGACATGGGATCTGATGCCCTCTTCTAGTGTTTCTGAAGATAGCTACAGTGTACTCATATACATAAAATAAATAAATATTTTTTTTTATAAAAAACCTTTTCAGGAACCTTGTAAAGATATAGCTCTTCTGATTTTTGTGGTCAAGGAATTTGTGAATAATAGAACTTACGTGAAGTCACAAGAGCCTGGGATGGTGTTTCCACTCATGTCTCCCCATTTCCCAGATTCTTGCTTTGTGGGATGCTAAAACTCAGGCCCTTCTAAGTGCTCATTGTATCCATATTCTGTGCATGCTTTAATGATGTATTTAGAGCATAGGTCCTGAGTTAGTTATACTGGGTCTTTAAGTAAGTCAGCTGTCTTCTTCAGAGTCTTTTCTGTAGAAAGCTGAGACATCACAAGCATCTGCCTATGCTGAGACACTGAGACCACTTTCTTCAACACTGCTGCTCCTCTATCCCCACTTCCAACTTCCCATGTCCTCCAAAGAGAAGATGTGTGTGTGTGTGTGTGTGTGTGTGTGTGTGTGTGTGTGTGAAGGCTAGAAATATTGGGATTCTCCCAGGTCAAGGGGGTAGATACAAATGAAACTAGCTGGTGGTATTGTGGAAGCATCTACACTGTATCCTTGGAACTTTTCTCTTTTTTAAATTTATTTTTCATACTTCATTTACATTTCAAATGATTTCTTACACAGTTGAGAGGATTTAATGTCTGTCAATTCTTTCAGGTACATGATAATGGCAGACTTGAGTGATGACTCAGCGATATTTGTGTTAAAGACCCAAAAATTGGACTTTTGAAATATCTCAGAGTGTATGAGCACTGGCCAAATAAGCCTGATGACATTCCCACATTTGATCCACGGAATCCTCTGTAGAAGAGAAGAATTAACTCCTCAAAGTAGTTCTCTGACCACCATATACACCAAATGGCATGTATGCACCCAATCTCTCTCTCTCTCTCTCTCTCTCTCTCTCTCTCTCTCTCTCTCTCTCTCTCACACACACACATTCACACACACACCTATGAAACAATAATGTTCAATGTAAAAGTTGTTATTTCTTTAAGTCTATTAAAAGAACTATTTTATGAGACAGAACCTGGTCATCTAAGACACAGGCCGCACAAGTCTTTTGATAAGGACATGGGTAGATTAAGAAATGTGAGAAAACATTAGAGGTGGGAATGAAAAAGAAATAAGGAAGCCTCTGAGCAGTGATGATTCAAGGCTGGCTGGAAGTTAGTAATGGAGGATAGAACCATCGGGTTTCCCTCTGACCTACTGTATCAGGCATCATGCT
This sequence comes from Rhynchomys soricoides, assembly GCA_019843965.1. Lineage (NCBI taxonomy): Eukaryota > Metazoa > Chordata > Mammalia > Rodentia > Muridae > Rhynchomys > Rhynchomys soricoides. The sequence continues at coordinate 6,857 of JADRCH010007219.1, forward strand.
TGTTAGTGCATCTTCAGTTTCTCTTTTAGTCTCAAGCCATCTGCCATTTCTCAGTGCTTGGTTAACCACAGTCACTTTTTATGAGGAACAATTTAAATTATTTTCATAAAAAACAAGCCAGTCAGTAGGAAAATGTACAATCAAATGATAGTACAATTTAGTGAGAGACTTGAACAGATTCTGAAAAGGGTGAGTTCATGGCAAGGGACTATTGAAATCAACTAGTCTTTTACTTCCTCTCTTTATTCTATTGTTATTATCATTGTTTTTGTTACTATCATTGCCATTTGTATTATTATTGTTATTGTTATGATTATTGTGTTCTATGAGGTCAAGCCTTTGTACATCCCCTACCCTGAGCTGTACCCTCAATCCCAGTGAAGTGTCTAAATTCTTCAGCATGAGCAGCATTACTAGTAATGTGCACAGCAAGAGCTTTAAATGAAATGCTATTGATTCAAAACCCATCTTTGTCCTTAAGAAATAAGCAATAGGATATTTTGAAACCAATTTGAGTGACCATGGCTCCTTGTTCCAATGCGGAAGCAGTTTCATGAAGTTTTGTAGTTTTAAAGAACATAGAAAGTCATAAATCCAGACAATTTCAGCATACATTGGTGGGTACATCAGAAAGGTGGTTACAGCAAGATGGGAGAAGCTTTTCTGTAGGTCATCAGAGGACATTCTTCGCCTTCAGGTGGTAGAAGTTAGTGGTCGGTTATGTTCATAGATTTGTCTTTTTAACTTTTTTTCTTTTATTGTTATTAATCATTCCATTCATTACAAATGATATCCCACTTCCTGGTTATCACCTCCACCAATCCCACTTACAGGTTACCCCTCTGCCACCCCCCATCCCACATCTGCCCTCCCACCTCCATTTTGCCTCTATGAGAGTGCTCCCCCACCCATCCACACTCTCCTGCACCACAGCTTCAGCATCTCCCTACTCTGAGGCATCAAACTTCCCTGGGACCAAGGGTATCCTGTCCTATTGCTGTCGGGCAAGGCTATCCTCTGCTACATATGTATCTGGAGCCAAAGATCCCTTTAGGTACAGTCCTTTGTTGGTTGCCTATTCTCTGGAAGAACTGGGTGGTCAGGTCAGCCTATGTTGTTCTTCCAATGGGGTTGCAATCCCCCTCTGCTATTCCAGTTCTTCCCCCAGCTCCCCCAACAGGTTCCCTGAGTTCAGCCTGATGGTTGACTCCAAGCATCTGCATCTGCTTTAGTCAGTTGCTGGCCAGACCTCCCCAGGAACTGCCACACTTGGTTCCTGTCTGCAAGTGCCTCTTGACCCGAGCAACAGTGATGGGCTTGGTGTCTGCAGACATGATGTTTCCCCAGGCGGGGCCATCGCAGGTTTGCCCTTCCTTAAGTCACTGTTCCATTTTTTTATCCCTGTTCTTCCATGTGTGTTCTTTTATATCTGGGTTACCTCAACAGGATGATATTTTCTAGTTCCATCCATTTGACTGCAAATTTCATGAAGTCATTGTTTTAATCCCTGTGTAGTACTCCATTGTGTATATATACCACATTTTTTGTATCCATTCTTCTGTTGAGAGACATCTGGGTTGTTTCTAGCTTCTGGTTATTATAAATAATGCTGCTTTGAACATAGAGGAGAATGTGTCCTTGTTATATGTTGGAGCATCTTTTGGGTATATGCCCAGGAGTTGTATGACTGAGTCCTCAGGTAATATTATCTGCAATTTTCTGAGGAACCACCAGACAGATTTCCAGAGTGGTTGGAACAGTTTGGAATCCCACCAGCAATGGAGAAGTGTTCCCCTTTCTCCACATCCTCTCCAACATCTGCTGTCACCTGAATTTTTGATCTTAGTCATTCAGACTGGTGTGAGGTGGAATCTCAGGGTTGTTTTGATTTGCATTTCCCTGATGACTAAGGATAGTGAACATTTCTTTAGTGTTTCTCAGCCATTTGAGTTTCTTTAGTTGAGAATTTTCAACTTCATTCTGTACTCCACTTTTTAATAGGGTTATTTGATTCTCTGGAGTCTGCCTTCAGTTCTTTGTATATTTGGATATTAGCCCTCTATCGGATGTAGTGTTGGTAAAAATCTTTTCCCAATCTGTTGGTTGCCATTTTTTCCTATTGATAATTTCCCTTGCTTTACAGAAGCTTTTTAATTTTATGAGGTTCCATTTATACGTTGCTGATCTTAAAGCATAGGCCATGGTGTTCTGTTCAGGAACTTTTCCCCTGTGCCCATGTGTTCAAGACTTTTCCCCACTTTCTCTTCTATTAGATTCAGTGCATGTGGTTTTGTGTGGAGTTCCTTGATCCACTTGGAGTTGAGCTTTGTGAAAGGAGATAGATAACGACCAATTTGCATTCTTCTACATGCAGACTGCCAGTTGAACCAGCACCATTTATTGAAAATACTATCTTTTTTTCCACTGAATGGTTTTAGCTGCTTTGTCAAAGATCAAGTGACTGTGGGTGTGTGGGTTCATTTCTGGGTCTTCAGTTCTGTTCCATTGATGTACCTGCCTGTGTCTGTACCAATATCACACAGTTTTATTATTTTTTGAATCACTATTGCTCTATAGTATAGCTTGAGGTTAGAGATGGTGAATCCACCAGAAATTCTTTTATTTTTAAGAATAATTTTCGCTATCCTAGGGTGGCTGGAGTGATGGCTCAGGATTTAGAACACTGACTGCTCTTCCAGAGGTCCTGAGTTGAATTCTCAGCAACCACATAGTACCTCACAACCATCTGTAATGGGATCTGATGCCCTCTTCTGGTGTATCTAAAGACAGCTGCAGTGTTCTCATTAATAAAATAAATCTTTAAAAAAAAAAAGGCTTGAGAGGTGTCTCAGGGGTTAAGAACACTGGTTTCTCTTCCAGAGGTCCTGCGTTCAAATCCTAGCAACCATATGGTAGCTCATAACCATCTATTAATAGATTTCATGAAGTTTTTCTCTATTACTCACAAGATGTTAGTGCTAACACAAGTTGCTTAGAGTGCTAGAGCTAGCCTCTGGTAGGATGATTAGTCCATAGACCCACAATATGACAATGTTCCCACTTCTCTGTAGTTTAAGTCACTCATTGCTGTAACTTCTCTCCAGGAATTCTCATCAAAAACCCATGGGCAAAACTCATAGAAGACAAATCAACTCATCTTTATAAAATCAATTGTGAATATTTTCATGCCAACTGATAGACTGTAAGTTAAATACCTGTCATGTGATGATCTATATCAGAGTTCCTTAATGAATATATCCTTGAATCCCATGACTTCATGCATAAAATGTCTTTCATAGCATATTCTAAAGTATATCCCATGTAGATGTCCAAGTAATAACAACAAAATACCATAAAACAACTAAAAATTTCAGAAGTAGGGGATTATCTAATTAGTGATGTATATAAGTGCTTAATAAGTATGTATCTCTTTAAAAATCTTGAGATCAATATTTATAAAATGAAGAAATGATTATTATTTATTAGAAAACTATCTATCAGAAAAATAGTGCATATTGTTGTAGAGGAATATAACTAAAATTCTAAGACAGGAAAGAGTGAGGCCCAAGGACTGTAAGTGTGAGGGCAGCATATGCTACATAGTAAGATATAATAAGTATCTCAAAACAACAACAACAAAACAAAACAAAAACTAAACACCAGAACAAAACAAATCTGAGGCCTGAGTCTTTAGCTCCGGGGAAGAGTCTTTACTGAGCATGTTCTTTGTCTTAAATTCAATTTCCCAGCACCATAAAAACATCAGCAGTAAAACCACTCTATATATAACGACACCAATGTTCACAGTAAATATTATCTATGGTTCAAAAGCTAGAAGAGCGTAATGGAAGATTTCACCAGCAGAAATGGGAGTGCTTTACAGGCTTTCCTAATACACATTTCAAGCTGTTATTGGCATAATTCAAAATCAAGAAGTAACTTTAAAAAAAATAGTAAACTAAGAGAAAATTTCGAACAGCCTATTACAAAATGAGTAGCAGAGCAGTTTCAGCACCTCTTTTTCTAGAGGTTTTGCTAAGGACACTGGTTTTGTTCTCTCTGTAGGAGTGCTCATCTTATCTGCCTTCAAATGTCAATCATGAACATTTGTTTTGCAGCATCTGGCACAGTATGTTGCTTCTCTCCTTTGCTCAAAGACTCATTAAGCTATTTCCTCTTTCTACTTTGGTCAAGAGGAGGGGCAGAAAATCATGAGGTTGAGTATCACTCTGAGTAAATTTAGTTTTACCTTTTCTCTTGGAGCCTCTTGGAGTATACAGACAAGTAAAGGCCAATTTTCCCCCAACTGGGGGGTCAGTTCCCTTCACCAGGGTCACTTCAGGATAGAGACACAGGTAACAGTAGCTGCTTTTATTGTTTTTCTACCAAATGATCAAATATACTCTTGAGAATTTTGTATGGAGTGACATGAGAGCAGGATTGATGGGGAAGCCCTGTCTGTTGAGTTAGATCAGGTTAACTCCGGCAGCATGTGAAAACTCTCATTCTGTACTGTTTTGTTTTTTTCTTTCAGAGTATGACTTGTGTTGTGTGCTAGAAAATTAAGGTAGAGGGAACTATGGCGTTTGTTACTGTTTAACTTTGTCAAATGTTTATATATTATCCGTCTGAAAGATGTCATAATATGAGCCAGATAAGATGGGTCAATGTGAAAAGGTAATTTCTCTAACACCTACATGAATGTGGAGTGAGAGAACTCCCATTGCATAGTTGTCTTCTGGACACATGCACCTTTGCTTGGCCAGTGCCACCCCAAGAGCAATTATAAAAAATAACAATTTTGTAAAAGAATTCTGTACTGGAAGGATTCTTTTTTGGTCAAGAAATAAGGCAGAGAGTAAATTATGTCAGAAAACTTCATTAATTTAAAAAAAACTATAGAAGAATGCTGCAATACATTCAGCATGTTGTACATATTATCTGCTGGCTCTCCTCTCAGGTATTAATGCAAGGGTAAGGTCAGTTAGAAATACTATTTTCTAATACATTGATATCTATTATCAGATTGTATACTTCATGGGCATTCACTCATGTCTGCTGCATAGTGACAAAATTTATTTTCATATATCTTTTTCTTGCAATATCATATATGAGTATATTATTTGTGACATGATTATGTACATGGAATGATTTGAGATTAAAACTTCATATTGTATACTCTATGCCTCGCTATGATGCTCCCACACCCCAGCCGGCAATGTCTCCTTTTCTATTTTCCGGATTGCTGGAGTCACTAAAGGTTATAAAACATTTCTGACGACTTTGAGCCAGGAGCCTCAGATGAGAGAGGATATTCAGTATTGCCTTTCTGGTCTGGATTATTCCACTCAGAGGGTCTTTTCTAGTTGAATCCATTTACCAGGTCCAAGTATGGAGAGAAATGTGTAGACTATGGCTGGGTGGAGAGGTTGGACATCTCAGCTGATTGACGCTTCAACCCAAGAGGTATTTATGTGTCTTGGATCATCTGCAGTACTCACCTTCAAATATTCTTCTGAAGGTTGTGTCTGGGAATCTCTGAGAGTCATGTATAAATAAAAAGACTGAAAGAACATTTAATATTCACATGTTTATCAAAATGTGGAAATAATTTTAAAGCAACAGGTTTATTTATTCCTAAAGCCTTGACTCTTGTTCTTTGAATAGATTGTTTACAAGTTTTTCAATATTTTTCAGTGGTTCTAATTTAACTAAATTTTTACATGCTGAATATTTTATACAACCAGCTGTGTCAATATCATAATGACTTATTAGTAAATTTCTATTTCTTTCCATATTTACTAAAAATAATTGCTGTGACAATTATAAATATACAGGGTTTTAATAGAAATCTGCACAGGGTTCTCTCCTGTGAGGGAAATTGTGGTCAGTCCATGTAAGGGTGTTTGGCTCAGTAAGTGAGTTAGTAAGACCCCGCCCTTTCCCAACCACATGTATAACCAGATCCAGGTGCCTACTTAAAGGTGGACATTTTAACCTTTTCTTTAGAAATCACTCAAGGACATATTTTAACAGAGAACACACTCTACAGACTACCACAATGGGTGAGCAGGAGGTCACTTATCCAGCTGTGAGACTCCACACGTCTTCAGGGTTGCAGAACCAAGTGAGGCCTGAGGAGACTCAGGGGCCCAGAGAAGCTGGAAATGGAGGTAAGTGTTTTAAGTGTCTGAAGTCACATGTTTCTTTTTACTTATTTTAAAGTTTAAAAATTAGATATATCCTATTAACTTCTGTGGAAAACTATAATATTGCCTTTCATCTGGGTTTGGTTATGTATAAGGGTGAGAGGGAAGAAAAGGGTTTTAGTTGGTATGAAGTTGTTGAAAACTAAGTTTAAAAAACAAAGCAATCAAGCTTTAAAATTACAAAAGAAAAAATTATAACCTTACTTCTACTTTTCAGTCGCTAGCAAAGAAACAATATGGGCAGACCAACAGTGAGGGTCTATCCAAAAAGGTCTTGAGAATAAAGAAGTGAGAAACCATTACAATTTTAATTATTATTATTATTTAGTCTATGCAAGAAGAATTCTGAAATCTTGAAAACTAACAGACAAACTAGAGTCTGAAAAAAAAAACACCAAGTGTTCTAGACAAACAAATTCCTAAGGAAATGAAGCTTGCGCATTATGAACAATACTTTCATTCTAGAAGAAAGTGTTTTAATTGTCATAAATACCCCTGACATCTAATACAACATGGTAAAAACAGTTGTCCATCAGAAGAGGAAGTCTCCTCCTGGAAGTAAAGTTGCTGAGGAAGGAAGAGAGGATGACAGGCTAGCAGAGCTAAAAATGAATAAATCCCTGTGTGAGTTCCTGAAAACATTAAGGAATAATTTTGTTTATTAACAAAAAAGCAGATATATCAATTTTTATTTTCTTTTTTGTTACTCTGTACACACAGTTACAGCTGTGTCCTAAACTGACATCTTTCTCTTCTTTGATATAGCAGTAATCAGAGGCATGAATTTCATATTCCAAATGCCTTAGATACTCCAAAATGTTCAGCATTATATAGAGTAAAATCAAACTTGCAGGGAAGAAGAAATAGTTGACTTATAGGCCCTTTCAAGGATGGGGATGTACACAGATCAGGCACAGAGTAGCTGTGGTTCCCTACCAGTTCTCAAGAACATCCATCCCTCTTTCCTT
>JADRCH010007220.1:0-27687 GCA_019843965.1 Rhynchomys soricoides
CTTTTGTTAACTTTCTTTCCTAATGTCGGCATGTAGTTTACTTTTTATTTTATTTGAGCAAAATTAGATTTTTTTTTTTAGCTTCTTTTCATCACTAGAGATTGTATTGCATTCATTAAATTTCATTTCTACTTTCTATTTTATTTCATGTCGTCATTTTATTTCTTTCCATTGTTACAATTTAGTCCATTACTGTCATCAGTGTAAATCTCAGTTTTAGTTCAATGTTTCTTTTCACACTGTTCCTTTATAAAGTTACTGTTTTCTCTTTTATTTGAAGGCATGCAATCATTGATCGCATCACCATGGACTTTAGTTCCTCTTCATTATTGCATTTCTTCGTTTTACTTGTTCCCTGCATTTTAAAGTTGATTTCATTAATTTTGATTAATTGGTTAATTAATAGATAAAACAAAGTACTGATAAAATATAGATCGCATTAAATTAGTTTCCACCACTTTCATGTCCTCCTTTGTCATGTCCTGTCAGTCCATTTTCCTATATCTCTGCTCATTTGTCTCCTTTCTTCTTTTTCTTTTATTTCGCTTAATTACATTACATACGTTATGATTACAAGATGTTGTATTTCATTTTGTCTGGTTTCACAATTTGAATGTCATGTCTTTATCGCTCCGCATTTCACACTGTTCTTTATCATCATCTCATTCTTGTAGTTGATTATCTGTAGCTCTTTCACTACAAGAAATTGAATTGTCTCCATTTTATTTCCTATTTCCGTTTAACTTAATCCTTCTACCTACTTCATATCGTTACATTTGTATTCACAGTCCTTTCCTTTTTCACGAACTCGTTTTATTTTTGCCTATTTGTTCAAGGGTTATACTTTTATTTTTTATTTAGCATTTATTCATATATTTTAAGTTTCTCCTTTATGATTTATTGATTTTTCCTTTTTCTTTCTCTCTTTCTTATTATCTTTTATTTTCTCCTTTTATTTTATTTCAAATTTTCATCAAATATTTTTAACTTTTATTTTATTTGTGTAAAGTTTGTTCACTTTATTACCTTTTCTTCATCACATAAAATTTGATAGCATTCATTAAATTTTACTTCTTGTTTTCATTTCATGTAGTCATGTAGGTTTAGCTTTTTCTTTTATTTATTATTTAGTCAATTTTATTTAATTATAGCTAGTTCTCTGTGTTTCACATCAATGTCTCTATTCCTTCTATTCCTTTATAAAATTACTCTTTTATTGTTTATTTCAATGTGGTACATCATTGAATCATTTTATTTGGGTTTTTCATTATATCATTTCATCATTTTACTTTTCACTGCATTCTGAAATAAATTTCATTCACTTTAATTAATTAATTAAAATGAAAATATGTAAATATATTAAATATGTAATAAATGTGGTAATAAAAATACAAATATATAAAAATGAAAGTAAATAAATTATTTAGCTTTCACTGCAGCATTTGCATTTCTTTATGTCAGTCCTTCATGGCTTTGAGTCCCTTCCATGTCATTTTGTGTCATGTCATTTCATTGTGGAGTTTCCCTGAACTTGGGTTCTTATATCCGTACGTAACATCATGAGCTTTCACCATATCGCTATTTCAGGTGGTCTCCGTTCATTTTGGTGTATTAAATCGTTTCGTGTGACCACTTCATTTTAGTTCATTGTTTCACCTCAATTCCCTTGCATTGGTTTTGTTTACCTGTCGTTCCTGGTCATCACCTGATCATACCTTTCATTTCAACTCATTTTATTACTTTAAATCCAAGTCATTTCATTTCCTGATTTCCTTTCATCTGCAACCATAATCTGATTATTTCAGTCTGTCTCCTCCATTTCACTGAATTGCACAGCACTAACTGTACTTTTCTCTTTCCATTGTATTTCATTCCATCATCTCATTCCATCAATTTTTGCATTCATTGCATTTCAGTCCACTGTCTCTCATTACACTCATTCACTAGAGCTCATCTCAGTTTCATTTCCTTTCATTACTTCATAGAATCTTTTTGTTAATTCTATTGAAGCATCTGACTTGATCTTCATGCTTGTTTACATCATTTTGTTGTAGTCTTTTATTATTTCATTAAATTGCATTATATGGTTGTTTTTACAATCCATCATCTTATTTCATAGAATTACTTTTTATACCTGATACACTTCAGTCCACTCGCATGAAAAGTCAGTTACTAGCTTTCAGGACAGATGTTCATGTCATAAAATCGTTTCATTTAACTTGAACTCGATTTCGTATCTCCTTTGATTGTCTGCCTCCCCAGTGCTGGGAGCAATTGCCTGAGCCACTGTGCTGAGCTCCCAGGCTTCTTCTCTTCTTATTCCCTTTCACACGCTTCTCTTCCTTTCAACTCATTACAGTTTATTTCTCTGATACATTACATTAAAGTGCATTCGATAATTTAATTGCAGTTCATCTTCCCAAGTCATTTCATGCCACCATTTTACTTTATTTCCATCTCTTCTCCTTGATGACGTGTCAATCACTTCTGTATAACCAAGTCATGAACTGTATTCCAGTTCACTTTGTTTTTCTTCACTATTTTATAAAATTATCATTTCATATTTTATATTTCCTTTTCTCATTCGATCATCATTTTGTTTATTTTTCATTGTTTCATTTTAACATTTTGTTTTTCATTAACTTTTACAGCAGGACATTCCATTAGCGACATAATTTAATGTATTTATCCCATTCGGTTTCATTTTTGTCATTTGTACCATCATGTTATTTGATTTTCTGTCATCCCACTGATGAATGTCACTTTAGTGTACGTCCCTTATTACATTAGGGCATCAGCCTCTCACCATATCATTATTTCCGTCTCTTTCAGCTCACCTCAGAATAGTAGTTTATTTCATACGTATTGTTCCTCGTTAATCCCAACAAGAGGATTGTGGAGTAGCTAGGGCATTTTATGTTGGTGTCTCTCAGGGTTTCTCCGTGACAGGTTTTCATTCTTACAAGAGGTAAATTGCTCAGCAGTTTGGGTACAGTGAGGCAGAGCTGACCGAGGCCAGTCTGCTGCTGTAATATTTTATTGTAGTTTCTCAGTGACTTTTTCGCTGCATGTAATAATTAAAAAAACAACCCAGGCTATGGCCCGCTACTCTCTGGCCCTGGCGGTCTGGCAGCCTCCATGGCTTAACCCCACGTGGCTTCCGCCCACCTTCTCAGGGTTCCCTTGCCATGGAACCTGCTCACAGTCCTAGTCATCTAACCACCATGGCTGGCTTCCAGCAGTCCTGCTCAGCAATCCCAAAATCCTTGGCTAGCTGGGGGCACACCCTCGCAAACCCACGCCCTTCCCTGGAGCTCAATCGCTGGGCACGAAATCTATCCTCCGAAATTCACCAACTGTTCTGTGTTAGAAATCTTCTGGAGGCGGGATCTGTCACCTGCCTACATCTTGTCTGCCTTGTTCCTGCTGTCCAAAAGGAAGTGCCCTCCTCCTGCCTTCCCTCTTCCTCTCTAGGACCCGGAAGCCCTGCCTCCTTTTTGCCCAGTGATTGGATCTTTGTGGTCTTTATTTATCAGTCAGGGGAAAATTCTGCTACATCTTTTCAGTCTTAGGAAATTCAGTCAAACAGGGCTTGATTCCCAATTTGGATACAGAGAGGCAGAGCCTGCCTCACCAACTGGACTGTCCCTTTTTGTAGCCACCTGGCCAGGGGAGGAGCTCTGCCCTCACAGGGTTTGCAAAGACCAAAAAAGCAGTGGAGGAGGCAGATAATTAACATTCTGAAGAAAACGGTTTAAATTAAACCGTTCTTACAATGATTTATTTCCACCTATTATACATTTATTATCTCATTTCAACATTTCATCGTGGTTTCATTTCATTACATGTGATTACACTAAATTCCATTGCATTCAATTAAATTTCATAATATTGTCTGATTTATTTTTTATTTGATTTGAGAAAAGATTGATTTTTTAGCATTTTTTACCACAAGAAATTCAATTACATTCACTAAATTTTATTTCTATTTTCTGCTTTATTTCACGTTCTCATCTTATTTCATTATTATCATTTAGTCCATTACTATCACTAGGGTAATTCTCTAAATTTACCTTCAATGTCTCTTTTCATTCTGTTCCTTTATAAAATTACTATTTTGTTTTTTTATTTGAATGCACAAAATCATTGGATCACAATTTTATTTAGTTTCTTTTCATTATTACATTTCATCAGTTTACTTTTGCCTTGCATTTTAAATTTAATTTCATTCATTTTAACTTATTAGTTAATTAATATATAAAACAATAGTAAATATATAAAATATACAATAAATGTAATCATAAACTCATAAATGTAAACATAAAATACATTAATTAAACTTCATTGCAATATTAACGTTTTCTGTTATTATCTCCCAGAATGGTTTTATTTTAAATTGTGTTAACCTTAAGTTTCTTACTTGATCGTCATATTGTCTAGCTTGTTTATATCATTTCACTGTATCACTTTTTTATCTCATTACATGCCATTGCTTTATATTAGATTTTGTGTCATTTCACTTGGTCACATTGCATTTTAATTTTTATTATGAGACAATTTTTTTTTTATTTACTGGTATCATGTTCTTTTATTATCCTGTGTTACTTCATTTGCCTCTCATTAAATCACATCATCAACCTTTTGCTACTTAATTTCACTTTGAAAATCTCATTTAATTACATGTATTTGATTTCATGTCTTTACCCTTCATTTCAAGTCACTTCATTATTTCACTTGCATGTCATAACATGTGGCAATCATTGTTTGTTCTTTTTATCTATTTGTTTATTTATTCATGTATATTTTGGAGACAGGGTTTCTCTGTGAAGCTCTGGCTGTCCTGCACTGTCCTTCGTAGACCAGGCTGTCTCAAGTCACAGATCTGCCTGCCTCTGCCTCCCCAGCGCTGGGCCTAACGGCATTTGCCACCACGCCCAACTCCATAGAGTTTTTAATTCATTATTTCTTTTCATCCTCTTCTTGTTATTTCAATTAATTACATTTTATTACTTCAATACATTTCATTAATTTGCATTCATTAAATTATCACATACATTTAATAGCACTCATTAAATTTATTTCTAATTTCCATTTCATCATTTTCTTTTATTTCATGATTACAATTTAGTCCATTTTCTTTCATTACAATCACTCTCTAAGTTTCACTTCAAAGCCTATATTCCGTACACAGTTACTCTGTTTCTATCATAATTCCTACATTATTTGACCACCATTTTTTTAGCTTATTTTCATTATTTTATTTCATTGTTTTGCTTCTTTCTGCTTTTTAAAACATAGTTTCATTAATTTGAGTTAACTGACTAATTATTATATAAAATACAATAATATATACACTATATAATATATAATAAATACAATAACAAATGCAAAAACATAAACATGAAAATAACTTAAACTTCATTGTAATGCTTATATTTCCTTTTATTATTTTAGTCCTTTATTCTATTCTGTTCCTTCCGTCTTGATTTCTCTTTTACACCACTTCATTCTGTTTCTTGTCTTTTCATTGTTACGTTTCTCTAGTGTGTGTCTCCTTACATCATGCCATCTTGTATTTGGACTCATTCCTCTACTTTAAGTCCATGTCCTGATCATTCCTCATCTCACCACCTTCTTCATCATCGCCTCATTTCATTTCATTGGATTTTAGTCCATTTTCCTTCATTATTGTGACTCTCTGAGTTAATCTTCAGGGTTTCCTTCCTTCAACTCCTTGAGGAAGTTACTACTTTATTTTTTCATTTCAACGCCCTACATCATTCGATCACCCTTTATTTAGATTCTTTTCAGCATGTCTCTTCATTGTTTTACTCTTTCTCTGCATTTTAGTATTAATTTCATTAATTTTAATTAATAAAATAGTAATAAATAAGTATGTCAAACATATAGTAAATATAATAGACAGATATAAACATATAAAATAAATAATAAATAAAATAAATTAATTAAGTTTAATTGCAGTATTCACATTTCCTTTCAGTGTTCAGTCCTTTACTGGAATAAGTTCTTTCTTCCTTTTTTGTTATAAAGCCATTTAATTTTGTTTCACAGCATTTTGTTGCTAAGTGCCACCTAGTTTGTGTGCCTCCTTATGTCACACCATGAGCTTTCATCATATTGTTATTTTACATTGTATCAGTTCATTTTGGTGTCTATCTCAGTTCATCTGAGGTCTCCATTTCAATTCATTGTTTCTTTCACCTCAGTTTGATTTCATCCTGTTTGCTTACCTGTCATTCACAATCAACACCTGACCTTACATTTCATTTCAACAAATCGCTTCATTTCACGATTTCCTTTCATATAAGATGATAATCTTATTATTTCAATCCATCCCATTGCATGTCATTAAATTGGAAAGCATTAACTGTACTTTTGTCTTTCCGTTTCCTGTCATTCTATCGTTTTATTTCATTTAATTTCCCACATTTCATTGCATTTCAGTCCAGGGTCTTTGATTACACTCATTCGCTAGAGTTCAGATCGCTGTCATTTTCTTTCACTATTTCACAAAATCGTTCTATTCGCTGTATCGTTTTATTATTTCATCACATGTCGTTGTTTTCTATTACAGTTTGTTTCATCGTCTTACATTTTAAATGTTATTGCTAAGAGACGATTTATTTTGTTGCTAATTTCACATTGCTTCATTCCCCCTCATCGCTTCTCCTTTTGTGACTTGTCACAGGACATCTTAGTCTTTCCAGCACTTAATTTCCTTTTAAAATCTCATTGAATCACGTGTTTTTAATTACAAGACATCTCATGTCAGTACACTTCTTTTCAAGTCATTTCGTTATTGTAGCTCCATGTCATCACACCTTTTCTTTTTTTCTGTTTCTGGGTTTTGGAAGCAGATTGTCAGTGTGCACCCCTCGCTGTCCTGGACTCCCCGTTTTAGATCAGGTTAGTCTCTGACTCGGAGATCCTCCTGCCTCTACTGCCCAAGTGCAGTACAGATGGCCTGTGCTACAAGCCCAGCCATTTCCATTTCAGTCATTGTATCAGCGTCTCAGTATTTCATTATGTTACCTTTAATTGAAAATCTTTACATTTCATTTTGTTTCATCTTTCCACTTCTTCATATTATTTCATTTTATAACATTTTATTCTAATTTATTTCATTACACTTATTCACTAGATTTCAGTTCACAGTTTCATTTCCTCTCATTTCATAATTTTTTTATTTTAAATTTTATTTTATTTAAGGGTCTGATTTGATCTTCACATTGTTTATCTTCCGTACGTCATCTCATTATACCTTTTTATTATTTCGTTACACGTGATTGTATTGGATTATATTTTGTCTCATTGTTTCACTTCTGTACTGGATGGCATTTTAATTTTTATTGTTATGAGACCATTTATTTTCTTTCCTAATTCTATATTTCTTCATCTTCGCATATCACTTTTTAAAAGTCATTATACCACATCATCATCTTTTCATCACTTCATTTCATTTTAAAACTCTTTCAGGTGAGTGGTTATGTGTGCCGTCCTGCAAGAGCCTCTGCAGGGAGCTCTGAGTGGAACAAGACACTAAAGCAGTGACCTGTGCTGTTGTGCATGTGAACTTCGATCTGGAAGAGTGGACTTTACTGGATCCTTCCCAGAAAAGTCTCTTCAAAAATGTGATGCTCGAGACCTACAGGAACCTCACTGTTATGGGCTACAAACTGCAATATTTAAGAACGTTGTCAAAGTTCTAGAAGATGTAAAAGGCATGAACAGAGTCATACTGGAGAGAAACCCTATGTTAAAAGTATATGGCGATTCCCCAAGGAATCACACCATGCAGCAGGTCTCATGTGGAAGGTTTATTGGGAGGGGGAAACAGAGGCAGCTTCTGGGAGAGGAAGGAGAGGAGAGGGGGTCAGGTATAATGAGGCTTTTATTGAGCCTGTGATGCGTGCACAAAGGGCCATGGGACAAGGATCATGGCACATGTGCAAAGGAGCAGACTCTGTCACCTCTTGAGGCCGTTGGAGATGACACATCCCCTCTTTCCTCGCTGGGTCCTTCGAGAGCTGGCTGTAAAGATGCCTGATTGTTGTGAAGTCACTTGTAGCTGTCCATGGATAGGCCTGATTGCCAACACCCTATAAATGTAATCAATGTGGTAGAGCTTTAAGTACATGTATTTTCTGTCATCTCATTGATAAATTTCACTTCGATGTATGTTTGTTTTAAAATACATGGATGAACTCACACTGGAAAGAAAAGTATGAATGTAAGCATTGTAGGAAAGTCTGGGCCTTTCAGAAACTTTTTCATAAAAGCTCAACTTTTTACTTACAGGTTGGACTTTCATCGAAAGGATTGACTAGTATGACTAATATGAAATATTACTGACTAATATGAAAATGATACCTTTTTATTTGAAAGTTTCACTTTTACCTCAAGGAATGGCTCTTTATGAAGAACTGATCTTTTATGAAAATGACCCACTTTTTGTTCAGTTTGGAACAGTGCTGACATCCTGGACAGCTCCTTCGGGTCTGTGTTGATGTCTGTGATGGTTGTTGATGACTGTGGTCAGTGCTTCAGCCTGAGGCCAGGTTGATGTCTGCAGGCCACCCTACCATACCACTGTTGGAGACCCCATTAATGTGAGTGGCCTCACTGCCACCTGAGGCCATGTTGATGTCTGTGATCCGGGGTGCCTCCAAAGACCTTGTCTGGGTTTGTGATCTTACTGCAACTGGGGCCATGGTCCTGGTCTGTGATTTCCCCAAAAACCAAGTGGAAGCCCATTATCCATGTTCCCACTGACAGGAAAGAACAAAGAGGCTACTTTGGCAATGATATCCATGACTTCAGATGCACAGTTGTGAGGTACATAGATGATTTCTGTGACAATCGCTACCTCCACCCCAACCCTCTCACCAAAAAATGTAACAGCAAAAACAAGAAGATACCCAAGAGAACTCTTAAAAACATGAGATAAGGATGCTGAAGTGTAGCTCTTCACAACAGATGGCTTCCAAAGGGGGAGCAGGAGGGGAACGCCTCAGTTCTATTTAAAGGGCAAGCCAATGAGAGTTTGACCACACTCCAGTGAATATATAGATAACACAAGTTGGACTTTTTTTGGCTGTTTCTTTTCTTTCTTTTTCTTTTAATTGGGTTTTGGGTTATTTGTTTGTTTTGTTGGGATGGTCACAAGGGCAAGGGAAGGGGCAGACATGGAAGGACAGGGAAGTGAGTGTGCTGGGGTGTATGATGTGAATCTCCTAAAGAAAAATAAAAAATTATGTTGAAAAAAACATTCAAGCACATGGAAGTCTGCTCTGAGTTATAGGAGCTATTGTCCTGGAAACTATAGGCACAAATGGAAACCACTTAGTGCTGTGTGACTGATGGTGTTAAAAACCACAAACAGGAGCAGAAAGCAGCTAGAGACACATGCAAGTTACAGCACTAAAAACTGTAATTGTGCCTAGAAACTGGCCACACCCTTCAGCAACAGAGATATAGAGTTAAAGCCCATGAGCATATGGAGAGACAGGCTACATTGTGGGAGTTACAGTGTTAAAACAAAGAACAGCAAAAGACATTTGTGTCCTAGTGGATGAGGAATGGAACACTCAGGTCAATAGCCCTTTCCTAGTTATAGCTGCAACTCCCCTCAGAACCCAAAGGAACACAGTCTGGGCCTTTTACATCTGCCTGTGGCACTCTAGGAATCAGAGCCAGCAAAACAAATGCAGAGGTCCAGAGTCCTTTTTCTGTGCAGCATGGGGATTCAAATCTACCGGGTGGATAAACTGGAAGCCCCCATCAAAGATGACCTCATCACTGTGACCCAGTTTGGAGATACACAGACACTCGGGGTGGGCCCTGCATAAGAAAATTCACCCAGCCTCCTGGGAGAGAGAGACTTGCGGACCTTGTCCGCTTACTGCCTGGGTACCCCTGGATGAGTCAATGCCACAACCTTGCCATAAAGTTTACATCGTCTGGCAAGGAGGCCAATTGGACTGCTGCTAAGACCAGGGGACTAAGACTTTAAATATATGGCTATGATCTGGACCTTCTCTTTACAGTCCAGCTGTTCCAGTGTAGCTTCGTGAGACCCATGGTCCCCTTTGGCCCCAAAATGGTATTACTAAGACCAAACCACCAGCCCCCTCTGCCTGTGCCCACCGCTGCTCCCTCATCAGGACCCACCACCCTTTAGCTCCAGCGAGGTCCCATGTTACCTAACCAAGTGCTTCCTAAAACGGTTCTATGTCCTCCATTACCCACTCCATCATGGAGTCAGGACCCCTACAGCTATTAGAAGCCACTTCCCAGGTTCTTAGCTCTTCCTGCCCAGACTTACCACAGGACTGTTGGTTATGCTTAAATGCCCAGCCCCTCACTATGAAGGAATAGCTGTCCCTGGAGACTATTCACAGACTACAGATGCTACTCAATGTGGATGGCTGCAACCCGATAGAGGTAAGCTAACCCTACAATCAATAACAGTACAGGGACTCTGCATTGGAAATACGGTACCCTCAACCTATTCCCAGCTCTGCAACTGCACTATAACCCTACTGCTGCAGGATGCATGCTTCTCCCAGAGAATGTGTAGTCAGCTTGTGCTTGTGCCCATGCATTCATAACCTGGTTGTTAATACAACTGAGGATTTTTGTTGTTGTTGTTGTTTTCTAGTACTGCTTGTACCTAGAGCGACTTATTGCTTCAGGGGGGATGTCTTCAACCAGCTAGCACCTCAAACAATCACAATCAGGTAAAAAGAGTGGCCATTTCCTCTGTGTTACTGGGCTCTCTCCTTGGCATAGGGCTGCTAGGGTAGGGGCCTCAGTCCTAATACTCCAAGATAAAAAGTGCAAGGCCCTATGGATGGCTATAGATGCAGATATATAGGAGATAGAAAAGTCCATCATGGCCCTGCAGGATTCCCTATCCTCCCTGGCAGAAGAAGTCATATAGAACAGAAGAGGGCTAGACTTGCTGTTCCACCAGCAGGGAGGACTCTGTGCAGCCTTAGGTAGGGAATGTTGTTTCTATGCTGACCACTCAGGGGTGGTCAAAGAATCCATGGCCTTAGTCAGAAAGAGACTACAAGACAGAAGAATAGAAAGAGAACAGTCTCAGGGTTGGTATGAATCCCTCTTCAACTGGTCTCCTTGGTTGATCAACCTTGTCTCTGCTCTGACTGGTTCCATTATCCTACTGACGTTGGCCTTGACTTGGATTCCCTGCCTAATCAATGCTTTAGTTGGGTTTGCTAAGGAACAGATTTCCACTGTTCAGTTGATGATTCTGAAACAATAACATCAACCCACAGAAACATCTCAAGAATTCGAGATGGCCATTAATCAACGGGGGTGGGGGGAGAATAAGAGAACTGAGCCAGGCTGACTCCATGACTGGCTTCAAACTGGCAGTTCAGGAGACTAGGCCTAAATTTCTGTTTCCTAGAACTGGGCAAGTCCAGGTAAGTCAGTTATTGGAAAAACCACAGGACAAAGGTCAGTCAATCAGAGGCTGCCCCTGCCACCTGACCTGAGGCAAAAGCAATGAGTCAACAATTGTTTCCCGGCTTCCCCAGCAACAGTTTCCAGCCCCCACCTCCAGCAATGGTTCTGGAATGTTCCCAAGATCCCTAGCCAATCCCAAAGACTGCCATACCCCTAGTGATAGAGCCAACCAGTCAAGATAAAGGTACCCTACCCCTCCCAAGAATTCCCCTAATCTTCTTCAAAATGGGCCTGCACACTCATCTGGGTGTCTCTATCTTGGTAAATGGTAAACCCCCCCATGCTGGACTTCTGCACGATAAAACGCTCTTTTGCTTTTGTATACTATTTGAGTCTGAGGTATCATTCTTTGGTGAATCATGGACCCTTACACTAAAAATAATTCTAGGGTATTCCAATCGAAATCAGAAAGCCAGGGGGAAAAAAATCTAAAACTGCTGTGTTCACTCTTCAGACAGCCTCCTCTAGAGAGCTGCTAGAAAACATTGTAAATGAGCTCTGAAATTTCTGAAAGACTTGGGTTTTCTCTCTATAGATTTTTCTGATCAGTCAGAAATCCTGTTAGAAAAAAAAAAAAAAAAAAAATCTGAAGCTGTTTTCGCTCTCCAGAGATCTTCAGATAGCTTAGCTCTCCCTAGAGGGAAAAAAAAAATTCTAAAGAAGAAAGTGCTATTGATTTTTGTCAGCTCATCTTAAGCAGACCAAAAGCCCAGTTTTTTTAACTTTATATATCAATTCAGTTACTAATTCTAGGTTCCCTTTTGATTGTCCTTGAATCAGCATCCTGTGACCCCAGTCCCGTGATTCTTAGGAGAAGGACAACAAATACATTTCCCCCTTTATTTTTAACACTGCAAAAGGATTCAGAGATCTGCCTGCCTTTGTCAACATAGGTGGGACTTTGTCCTGAGATTACCCTTCTGACCACTACTGGACCTAAATTAGCTCTGTCCCAGCCTGATCTTGAACTCAGGAATCTGCTTGCATTTGTATCTGCCCGTCTTTGTATCTTTCTGACAAGCTGGCTCACAGTGCAGCCGCCTCTGTTCCTTTAGATCTGTGAAGCTCCTTATATAATTCATATTGCATGCTTACATTTTTGCATAGTTGCAAAATTATATATTTTTGAACTCAGCACCCTTCTGATGTTTTTTTCCCCCTCAGGATGGTTTGGCTTTATGCAATTCCACATAAATTGTATTGTCTAAGAAACAGTTGCACAGAGTCCCTTGCACAGCTAAGGCTGGCCCAGAATTTACAACCACCCTCCCCTGCCCTCTTCTCTGCAGGTACAGTACTGGGATTACAGAGCTGCACTACCTGACCCGGTTCTGCTCTCTACATTACCTTTTAAAACACAAACTAAAGGAAAGATTGACAAAAAAAGCGAGTGTTAGTGTATTTTTATTTTTATTCTAAGAGAAGGTGTTTGGTAAGGAAGCAGGCTCTCAAGAAGTAAAAGCTAAAGGCACTTGCTCTTCTCTAAGGCTCCCTGGGGCTTTAGACTCTAGGGCAGCAGCCAGGTAGGAAAGAAACAGGCACAGGAAACTTGAGAAAGACAAGCAGAGTCTTCTTCACCAACAGCAGACCTGTAGACCACCCCCACCCCCAGTCCATGTGCCCTAGTCAGAACTCTGGCTCCCCAGCTTTGCAGCACCAGGTTGGGGCACCCTCTTGCAGGGGCCTCCTGCTTCCGCGGGGTCTTCCTCTCTCACCAAAGCCTCTGGTTTCTGGCTTCCAGGACAGAATGGAGTCTCCTTAGCTGCAGGCTTTGAGCAATGCTGTGTTAGAATCTATTCCCATTGAGAGGCCTCCTAGCCTGCTGCCTGCCCTGGAAGTGATTCCTCATGCAAAAGCTCTGCCTTCACCCATTGAGAACTCTCTTAAGGACAGGAAGCAAGGCATTGAGCAAGACTGCGGATTTTTCCAGACCAAGACCCCACCAGACTGGGTTTCTGCCACTGTCCTCCTGAGGTGTCCCAAGTGTTTTCCATGAACACAAACAGCGTTCACAAGAGGATTTATATAGAGCCACAGGGTTTTCTATCACAGTCTACTGAGGTTTCTCTACTTCAGTTTTTCTGTATTACAAGTGTTTGCTTAACAGCTGGGGTTAAATGAGGCTTAGCCTTCTGCTGCCAGTCTGTTCTGCCTTCTTAGAGTCTACACAGAGGTTGGAGAGCAGAACCCTTCTAGGTATTTAGCAAGGCTCTCCGACCCCCAAAACTCGCAGAAAAAAACGATATAATTTTTATATCGTTACCAAGAACAAATTTGGTCTTGAAAAAGGGAAACCGGGAGCCCATCAGCTAAGAGGAATTAAAGACAAAAACTCGCAGTGAGCATAGAGAATAATTTATATCGTTGTGGAAAACCCGAAATAATTTATATCGTTGTGGAAAACCCGAAAGCAAACTTGGCCACGAAAGAGGAAACAGGCAGCTCATCAGCAGAGAAAAAGAAAACCCCAGACCTCGCAAAGAGCACAGAGAAAACGGTATAATTTATATCTTGCTAAACACCCGAAAACAAACTTGACCGCGAAAGAAGCAGCGGGAAAGCCTGTCAACCAAGAGGAAGAAAACACAAAAACTCGCAAAGAGAGCAAAGGAAACGGTATAATTTATTTCGTTGCTGAAAACTAGAAACTACTAAAACCAAACTTGGAAGAAAGAGGAAGCAGTGAGCCTGTCAGCCAAAGAAAGGAATCAAAGGCAAAGCTGCTCTTGACCCAAAAGCACCTGGAAGGGTCCACAGTAAGGGGGGGGTGGGGAGGGGGGCTCTGGCGGACGGCTGTGGAAAGGACTGAGCCCGCTGCCCAGCAAAGCCGCCCTCTTGCTGGCCCAGGGCTGGTCTGGATTTAGGTACCGAGTTCCTGTGCAGCCCCTTGGTCATGACCTGGGCCCTGGAATAATCACCCAGAGAAAGCCAGAAACTAGTTCTGGCTGCCTCCTCACTGGGCAGGGCCCAGGTGGTCCCTTCAGCAAAGGGGAAGGACACCAGCTAGGCTAAGAAAACATCGCTGGCACGGTTTAATTTCTCAGTTTTACAACAAATAGAAACGTGGCCTTTTGGTTAGGGTAGCTCTGTTTCAGTGAAAGCACAGAAAACTAAACGTGAAGCAGTAAAAACATGCTCAAGTTCCAGGAGACCTTCATGCTTGCCAAACAAATTTAGCCTGGAGATTTTTGTCAAGGATTAAAAGCCTAGTATGAGGTTCTTAAAGCCACTTTTCTTCGAAACATGGATACTACCTTCAAAAGACAGACGTTGTATGAAATCCGACAGTTTATTAACCCGGTGTGTATAATTAAAAGAAGGTTGGGAATGGTAGCATTTTATTAAAAGACCGACTTTCACTCAAAGGCTTGGCTCTTCCTAACAATGAACCCATTTAAGAAGACCGCCCCGCATTTATTTAAAGAACTGGCTTTACTCTGAGCCAGGTGTGGGGGAGCAAACCTTTTATCCCAGCACTCAGGACACAGAAGCAGGCAGATCAGTGTGAATTCAAGGCCAGACTGGTTAGAGAGAGGGGCAGAGATGCAAGGAGGCAGGGAAGGAGAGAGAAAAACTGACAGACAGACCACACACACACACACACACACACAGGCACACACGCACACCGATGTACTTTGAATTTAAAAGACTGAGTTTTTAAATCTTGACATTTTTTAAATACAAATGTGTAATTACATATCTTTGCTCATCCTTTCCCGCCTTCCAGGACTTTCCATGTAACCCAATGGTCATGGCCTCACAGTCTCTCCAGCATTGGCTCTCCTTTGCTTTCTTGAGGATCTCCATTGCCATTCTGACTGGGATGAGATGGAATCTCAGAGCAGTGTTAGTGTCTTCCTCAGCTGGCCAGCAAGGATGAACAAACACTGCCCCATGTGGTTTGGCATTTACACTTCAGCCTCTGAGAGTCTAAGGTTTTCAGTTTCATGATGCTCATGCTGTGGCACTGTTTCCTTGGTGACAAAGAGTCCTAGTTAGCAAGTGAAGGTGTCCTGGAGTGTTTTGGCTTTTTTTTTTTTTTTTTTTTTTTTTTTTGAATTCTGCCAGCCTTATAAGTTTCTTCTGGTATCACAGGAAGGTCTTGGGCACTTCTCAGTGGCTGTCTTTTATAGGGTAATAGAGAGGGATCTAGGTACATTATGCTTGTCACCCAGCTTTCCAAGGATCATTTGCCGAAGGTACTGTCCTTTCCCGAAAGAATATTTTTGGCACCTAAGTAAATAAAGGGGATGGGGGGTTGGAGAGGTGGCTCATTGGCTAAGAGCACTGTCTGCTCTTCCAGAAGTCCTATGTTCAATTCCCAGCAACCACAAGGTGGCTCACACCTGAAAAACAATTACACAGCTGGTGGAGAGGAAAGATTTTAATTTTGAACACTTTCCATCCAAATGCAATGATTCTACATAGATTAAGGAAAAGTTACTTAATATATCAACTGAACAGTCAGGAAGACAAAATAAAGAGACTTCTTCAAGCCTCCTGGGCATGAAGGGGACAGTCTCAGCTCAGAAGTCCACAAAGGTAGCCTGAGGCTCTTGCTCATTTTGTCTCTGGCACCTCCCAGTGAATATACTGACTTGATTTCAAGATGTGAGCTCTACACAGTGCTTGAGTGTCTTTCCTTTCCAGGACCTCTCTCATGTAATCTTCTGTTTATAGTCATTTCTGGGAGCCCCCTTGGCTCCAGGATTCACTTGGGGCAAGCATGTCTCCACCCCAGTGGACGCTGTCATCTTCTGGCTGCTTCAGAGCCCATTGAACCCTTCTCCTAGAAATGGCTCCTACTTCTTGAGGACCCCAAAGTCTCTCTGCAGTGTCAGCCATTGGCCCCTCACCCTGTGGCTCTCTACAGCATATCTGTCCCCTCTCATCTCCAAATGCAGCTCCATCCAGCAGTGTGGCTGGATGTTCCCAGGGCCACAGCACCAGGGGTGCTGGCAGGAGTGATGGCTGAGGGATTCAAAATTATCCATTGCCCAGGCCCATGCCTGTTCTCTGTTCATGTCTGGCAGCATGTGGGTGGTACTTCCTTCCAGGCAGCTCTTCCAGGGGAGATGCAACTGAAACCATGGCTTCAGCTTCCCAACCAAGCAGCAGAGTTTAGCTGATGATGTTCTCCAGATTATATTATACTCTGAAAAAATTGAAAAGATAATTAATATATATTTATCCATTTTAAAAATCATGTACACTTCTCCTTGAAATATGTTTTTAATGTATTTAATTCAGGAATGGTGCCAGATTTAGCACATTTATTACTTGTATCAACAGGTACAGCTGCTAAGACTATAGTGATCAATTTATCAAATACATTCAACTGGCATCTCTTTTATTATACCTGCTCTCTGTACTTTGCCTATATTCAAAGACAGAATCCCATTTTAGTGACTGTAAATGTAGCTCAATAGCAAACACAAACGAATATACCTTCTTCTCATCACCTCATGGAGCCATCATCAAAATTGACCATACACTTGATTCCAAAACAAGTCTAAACAGATACAGGAAAATTGAAATAACACCTTGTATCTTGTCAGATCACCATGGATTAAAGCTGAACTGCAATAACAACAGAAACACCAGAAGCCTGCACAACTCTCTACTCAATGATCTCTGGATCAGGGAAGAAATAAAGAAAGACATTAAAGACTTCCTAGAATTCAAGTAAAATGATGGCACAACATACCCAAATTTATAGAGACATAGTATCAAAATTAACAAAATTAGTAATGAAAAGGGAGGCCTAACAGTTGACAATAAGGAAGGTCAAAGAATCATTAGGTCTTACTTCAAAAACATGTACTCGACAAAATTGGAAAATCTTAACAAAATGGACGGTCTTCTAGACAGATACCACTTACCTTAGTTAAATCAATATCAGGTTAAGTCTTTAAATAGCCCACAACCTTCTAAAGAAAAAGAAGAAGTCATTGAAAGTCTACCAAACAAAAAAAGTTCAGGGACAGATAGTTTTGGTGAAGAACTCTACCAGATTTTCCAAGAAGTCTGTTTTCTTTGTTTCTAACTGATTTGCTTTCAGCCCTGATTTTGATCATTTTCTGCCTTCTACTCCTCTTTGGCTTGCTTGATTCTTCTTTTTTTCTAGAGCTTTCAGGTGTACATTTGTGATGGCTATTCCTGATAGTCAACTTGACTACACTTGGAATGCACTACAATCCAGAAATGGAGGGCACACCTGTGATCCAGATCTTGAGGCTGGAATGCACAGGCTTCTGATCCAGATCTTAGCATGGAGATCTGGAAGCAGGGTGGAGATGAAAAGATTAGCCCCAGGCAAAGTACTACTTGCCTTTAATCCTAGGAGAATGAGTCAATCAGATGTGTGTGAGTTCAAGGTCAGCCTCAGACAAAGCAAGTTCCAGAACCACTCATGGTCGTCCACACCTTCTGCTGGAGGCCTATATAAGGACAGTGGAAGAAGACAGTGGAAAACAGTGGAGGACTCACTGTTTGCCTGCTTGCACTTACTGGCCAGCCCATCTGTTGGAACCCACTTCTTCAGGATTCCTACTTATACAGAGAGTCAGCTGAAACTACAACACTTTTGGACTTCCAATTCACTGTTGCCCATTGTTGGGTTGGCTGGATTGCAGACTGTAAGTCATTATAATTAATTACCTTAATATATTGAGACATTTCATAATTTCTGTGACTCTTTAGAACCCTACCTGAAATGACTTTTACATTGCTGATAAAAGAACTTTCTAATTACTTTATGAAGGGACTTTAGTATGAACTTTCCTCTTATGACTGATTTCTTTGTATCTCATAAATTTGGGTATGTTGTGCCTTCATGTTCATTGAATTCTATATAGACTTTAATTTCTCTCCTTATTTCTTCCCAGACCCAGAGTTCATTGAGTAGAGAGTTGTACTGCATTGGTAATGGATAACTTAATCAGATGTTACATTTGAAAACTGTACCAAATTTGCATGCTCCTTTAGTTCAGGGAATGTAAACCTTGATGCCAAGAGCTAAGTTCTAAGTGGACAAAGGAAGGCTTTTCTTTTATTTTCTGTGTTATTGTTGCTGTTTGTTTGTTTTGACACTCAGATTCTCTTTGTAGCCCTGGTTGACCCAGAAATTGCTCTATAGGCCAGGCTGGCCTCAATTTCACAGAGATCTGCCCGCCTCTGCCTTCTGAGTGCTAGTTTGAAAGGAGTACATGACCACCACCACCGCCAATAGACAGGACAATCAACCCAAAAACTGTTCTCCGTGTGTCCTGCTAATTTCTCTATGCCAAGAAATCTGGGCATTTACAAAGCCTTTACATAGCATTCTATTTTCATTTTGAAAGGGTTAGGCTCCAAATCCATTTGCCATAGGAAGGCAAGTTAATCCTCACACAGTTGGACTCTGGAATCTCTTGTAACCTCCAGCAGAACACTACATAAAAGAGCTTCCTGTCTGCAGAGCATCAGCTGCTACTCTCTGCTGCTTGGTTGGGAAGCCGAAGCCATGGCTTTCATTGCATCACCCTTGGAAGAGTTGCCTGGAATGAAGTACAACCCAGAGTCCCACATGCTGCCAGACATGAACAGAGAACAGGCATGGGCCTGGGCAATGGATAATTTAGAAGCACTGAGTCATCACTCCTGCCAGCACCCCTGGTGCTGTGGACCTGGGAACCCCAGCAGAGCCACACTGCTGGATGGAGCTGCATTTGGAGATGAGAGGGGACAGAAATGCTGTAGAGAGCCACAGGTTGAGGAGCCATTGCCTGATACTACAGAGAGACTTTGGGTCCTCAGGAAGTAAGATCCACCTTCAGGAGCCAAGGTGGATCCCAGAATCGACTAAAAACAGAGGCTTACATGAGAGAGGAACCTGGAAAAGAAAGACACCCAAGTATTGTGGAGAGCATACACCTTGAAATCCTTCAGTATATTCACTGGGAGGAACAGAGAAAAACTGAGCAAGAGCCTCAGGCTACCTCTATGGACTTCTGAGCTGGAACTGTGCCCTTCATGCCTACTATCCTGGGAGAAGTCTCTTTATTTTGTCTTCCTGACTGTTCAATTGACATGTTAAGGAATTTTTCCTTAAATCTATGTAAAGTCTCTGAATTCTGATGGAAAGACTACATAATTAAAATCGTTCCTCTTCACTACCTGCGTAAATGTTTTTCAGGGGCAAAGTCAGGATTTGAATCTGGAGTAGGAAGTGGTCACTAATCGAGTCAGAGGAATGTCCCTGTGGGTGGAGTTTCATTATGGGTGGGATGTGGTCATGAACTGTCTTGGTAGGGACAAGAGAGTGCCCCACCCACTAGGATTTCTTATATTGTTTTCCTGAAGAGGGCAGAGTAGAAATGTGGGTAAATGTTGGTGGGCATGGGGACTGTAAGTGATCTCCAGGTTACAATGACAAGAAAGGAACAATCTGATTTCAGTTCTGTTGGAATTGGCCAGGAAGAGATGTCGGGAGATCAGGTCCAGGCAAGAACAAAACAATTCCCTTTAAGCTCTACCCATTTCAGATGTTACAGAGCAAGTTTGACTGCCAGATCCAACAAATGGGGTCATGGATGGGGTCCAAGGAACTGCAAAAGGCCTACTTCCTGATAAACAAATTTCAGAGAGCAAACTCAAAGACTGTAAGCAATGATACTCTTCACACTGACATCTGCGTGATCACTCTGTAGTATGGTATATGACCTAACTCACAGATTAGGTCTTAGAGGGAGGAAAATGTCACTTAGAATTTCTGGGAATACTGAAAAGGTAAAACTGCAACCCATAGTCCAACAAAGTACAAAAATACTACCTTGGAATCACACCGGATGTTGACCATGCTTGAGTACTAGTATCCAGATCCTCAGACACCTCTCAAGGCCAGGTGACTGGGTTTTCTATGTCAGGGCCAGCTCTGCCCTGACTTTCTAACTCCACCAGGCCTGTTTCTGCAGGTGAGTTCACCTATGATGCAGAAATGTGCTCTGAAAATTGTGAAAAACAGAAAGACTCCCCTGTGCAGAAGTGGTGGCACAGGCTCTAATCCCCATAATAGAGATGCAAGGAGCAGTGAATCTGAGTTCTGGGCTAGCCTAGTCTACACAGAAGGAAGAAGGAGTAAAATAGAAGTTGCAAGTGACCCCTCGAGTAATTTGGAGAGGAAGCATGTGGGTAGATCAGTTGTCATCTATGCTGATTCAGCAGAGAGGTTTCTGAAAGTTCTCAAGGCTGCCCCCTGGGTTCTGGTTATCTTATTGCCAAGCACACATCAGATGCCTACTAAGGTCATGTGAGAATTTCATTAAAACAAAACTCCAGTTAGTCCTGTAACCAATGCTACAAGCCAGTAGTATATCCTCATCTGTGTCTATTCCACACTTTGTCTTTGCCCTCTGGCCATCTCAAAAAGACAAAGTTCAATTTCTTAACAATTTATTAAGAAACCTATAAATAAATAAACAGACAAACAAACAAACAAAAAACCATATGGCTGTAAAGACACATTTGCCTTTGTGAGTGTGTCTTTGCTGTAGTAGCAGGAGTTGACAGAAGATCCCCTAATCCGGAGTCTAAGCAAGCATCAGGGATCCCGGGCTCCTAACAGTTCTGGGTGGGTTTTTCACTTCTTCAGTGCAAAAGCCCTTTGAAGCCATTCCCAGCACCCTAGGTGCCTGGGACTGTCAGCAGCAGGATCCTGGTCAGCACAGTCAGCACCATCACAGGTCTCAAGTTCCAGCACTTTCTCCCTGAGCAAGCTTGGAGAGGGTTGGTCTGGCTCCTCTGTATCTTTGTCTTTGTCCACATCTCCTGGGGACACTTGTGGCTCCTTGTGACTCTCACTCTGGAAGTCCTCTGTGCCCTTCTTCATGGCACAATTCAATCTCCTATAGTATCTCAGGTAGTCCACGCTCTCAAACACACAAAAGGAGTATAGATCCCAATCGACAATCCAGCCATCCCCAGAGCAGTGGCTTGGCTCTGTGCTGAAACAACGTGGCTCAGACTTGGAACTTCTTGCACTCAGGGCTGGGAAGACACATGCACTGAGCAGGGTATGAGCTGCAGAATCTGATGTATCCTTGACAAAACTGGGACTGCACTGCATCATCTCCTTGGCTTTATCCATGGAACGCTGGCTGCAAGTCCTTGGCCTGACTCAGAGAAGTCTCCTGTTGTTAATTATCTCTGTAATTATTGTCCTGTCCGAACTGTGGGGAGCATGGTTTTAAACCCACTATCCTAGCATCTAGTTGCATTGTCTGAGGAGGAAAGATTCTGCCCAGTATGGTGGGAAAAGCCTTCAGTCCCAGCACCTAACGAAGAGAAGCATTTCTAGGAGAAAGGCAGAAACAGGTGGCTCTCTGAGCTCAAGGCCACCCAAGTCTACAGACCTAGCTTCAGGACAGCTAGGGCTACACTGGAAAAACTAGGCTCAAAAAGCAAAACAAGCAAGCAAAAAAAGGATTGAAGCTTCTCAAATTAAGGTTCTATTGCACTGGATCAATTGCCTAGATTTAAACAGTATATGTGACCGATTAGACCGATTAGGCTTGAAAAAGGGAAAAGATTTTTTAGAGTATATAAAACAGAAACAACACACCAAGGAGGGGAGGGGCGAGAAGAGAACTGTAATAACAGAGAAATGTTAGTGATCTCCAAATATAACAGACATGAGCCGATCTGATGAAACTCATAGTAAGGCCTTTATTTTTATTTGTTTGTTTATTTATTTAATTTATTTATTTTATTTATTTTATTTATTTTATTTTTTTGAGGTAGTTTGAGCCCCTCCAATGAACCACTGTCATGCAGGATGATTTTGGTGGTTGGACAGCATTGCAGGAGCCAGAGCAAAGGAAGGAATTCTCAAAAGAAGCCAAGTCTGCTTAGGAGCCTTAGCACTGGGACTTCTTCAAAGCAGGGGGCGCTGCGGTGCTGGTGCTCCAGTTAGTGGGGAACTGAGTGCTCACATTGTGGACCCCCCTTCTGTAGTAGCTATGGCTTGGCCCCCAAGCCAATTTCGGCAGCAGTCCGGAGCTGAAATCCGAAGGTGATTTCAAACTTCGTAAGTGATTTTGTTTCTCAGTACATTCGCTTTGCTGACAGGATTGGGCTCTGCCAGGCAGGCTCCTGTGGGATTCTATGCTGACTCAAGTCTGAACACTGTGCTCCAAAAAGCTGACTGAAATGCCTGGCGAGCATATAGCAGATGAGATGCTGCGGTTTCTGTTTTCTGATCCCTCAGCCTCCAGATGTTTCTAAAAACCGATTTCATGTGGTCTACCATTGTAAATGACCTTTTCAGCCAGGCAAATGTGCCTGGACTTTACATACACACACCTGCTCTCGGAGGGTGACAAACTCAGTGCAAACACAAATTTCCATTGAAGCTGCTACCCTTTTGGTTCTCCTAAGGTTTTCGGGATCCCGCGGACTAGGGCTCCAAAGCCATTCTGTCTCAGCTTGTCTTTTCCATCTCTCTGTAGTTCCCTGGTTGCCAAATTGCCAAGACCCAGGAGTACACTTAACCAACAGGGAAAACACAGGACGACCCTGGTGGACTCACTCGCACACTCTGAGTTTTAGGAGAGTCGTGCAAACCTGGACAAGTCCATCGTCTCCCTGTCCACTTGTCCACACTTGTAAGGCTCACAGCTGGAGCCTGAGCCAATGACAGAGTCAGAAGCTCCACGTTTTCTAGATCCACCTACAGCTCTGCCTCTGAGCTCCAGGCAGGCCACTTCTTCACAGCAGAGGTCGCTGTGGGGCTGCTGTTCGCCCAGAGACCAATCCCAATGGTCAGCAGCTCCAGGCACAACAGATTATCAGATCACAACTAACTGAAACTTTCCCACAGAGCCAAGTTCTTGACTGTCAGCAGGTCCAGGTTGAAATCCGCTGGTGATTTCAAACCGCATGTGTGATTTTGTTTCTCGGTGCTTTCGGTTTGTCAACAGGATCAAATTCTGCCAGGCAGAATGAGATGGGATTAGAATCCCAATTGGAATTAGAATTCCAATAGATTGGAACCCACTGTGTGCTCCTAAAGGCTGACAGAAACCCCTGGAGCCCAGGTGCAAGAGTATGCAGGAGACTGGATGCAGACCCCGCGGTTTCCTTTTGTTTCCTGTCCTCTCCACTCTTTGTTCTTTCTAAACGCTGAAAAGTCCTCCAGTTGTGTCCAGTCCCTTTCCATTGCTGAATGCATACGGAAGCTGTGGATGGTAAAGGCACGCTTTCTGTCCTGCAAGTGTACCAAGGCATCTTCCCCACCCCACCGCTGTCCACCTGTGGAGGTTTACAAACCAGGTATCTGCGGGAATCTTGGTTGGACCTGTGTTCCTTTCGTTATGAATAGGGTTTTCCAGGACAGCCCGGTTCAGGATGCTAAAGCTCTGCTCTCTGAGCTGTGTTTCTCCGTGTGACTTCATTTCTGCAATCACTCCATTTTTATGTCCCTGACGTGCACTTGTCCAGTGTGTAAGAGGCCAGAAGACGCTGACAGCTTCTCACTTGCACACGCAGAGTTTGGGGCCAGCTTTGCGATCCTGGTTAAATCCGTGGTTAGTTGGCCAGCTTGCATGTCCACACTGGTGCATCCCACAAACAGAGCCAGGTTAATGAATGAGTCTTGGCCAGAAGCATAAGCTGCTCTCAGCTCCTAGCTGCAAGGCAGAGACTTCTTCACAGAGAGGGAGCTCAGGCTCCAGCAACTGTGCTTCCTGCCATTTCCTGGTGGCCAGCTGCTTGCTGTTCATCCCAATTTGCCAGTGAATGCAACTTGCCTCCAAGCCAAATTCCACTGGGTTGTCCACAAGCCAGAGCTGAAATCCCACAGCGATTTCTAACCCCGTCCATGATTTTGTTTCTCGGGGCTTTCGTTTTGCTAGGGTCATCAGACTCTGCCAGGCAGGCTGCAGTGGGATTCTGTTTGAACCCATGATCCTGACCCCGTGTTCCTCTACGCTGACCGAAACGCATGGCGTCCAGGTGTGAGTATTTAGGAGCTGTGAAGCAGACTCTGCGGTTTTGGATTGTTTTTCGGTTCTCTGTGCCTCCCGATGTTTCTAAACGCTGGAAAACCGTCCGATTCCTTTCGATAGCAGATTCTGTGCCATCTACTGTTTGCAAACGCCCGTTTTCAACCCAGCAAGTGTGCCAAGACAGGGGGCACCGACCCTCTAAAAGACGACAAATTCCGTGAAAACACGAATTTCCATCGCAACTGTTTTCCTTATTGAGTGCCTATGATTTCGATTTCAGCCCAGGGTTCCATTGTCATTCTATCTGGGATAGTATTTCCTTCTCCGCCTGTTTCCAGGTTGCCTCCCAGGCAAGGCTCAGGCATCAGCCAGCAAGTCACCAGAAGTTGCCTGGATAAGGCTTCTCCCTAGTGCGACCTGGAATTTAGGCAAGACTTGCGATCCCGGGCAAGTTTGTGGTTTGTCTGTCTGTGCTTGTCCACAATGGTGGGAGCCACAGCTGAGGCCAATGAAAAACTTCCATAAAACTCCAAACTGGTTCACTGATACTTCATGCTGCTTCAGACTAGCAGGCTTGAGACGTCTTCACAGCAGGGGTCGCTGTTGGGCCTGCTCTTCTCCCAGCACCAATTCAGGGTGGTTAGTGACTCCTCTCTGAGTTCTCCAGGTATCACTTCACAGTTGACTGGGACTTGTAGGTCAAACAAAGTTCCAGTCTGTGCTCAGCGGACTATGGACATAATCCGACCCTGATTTCAAACCCATTGCCAGATTTTCTTCATCAGTGCTTTCCTTTCAACGCCAGGACCAGGTTCGAACACGCAAGCTTTGAATATTTGTCCAATTTCTTTGGTTTATCGATTTCATTCGGAGGTTTGTCCAGCAAAGGGACGTTTTCTGCTAGAAAAATTTTCCAAGACAACCGACCCCATCCTCCTCGAAGACTACAAAACCCCCAGCCCTGGGGTCTGCAGAACACTGCTGCATAGGCTGCTCTCCTCTGGAGGCAAGTGCTACTCAAGGGATGGAGTCTCCTTTCTGGTCTCTGCAAGTGAACCACGCCTGGGATTCCACCCCTGCTGTGTCAGGTGCCCATCCTCCTCTGTTCCATGGTCCCTGGCCTCTTCCTTTCCATCCTGTCCTTGGCTAGTTCCCATCTGACAGCTGTGACTACCACAAACAACCTCTTCTAATTTTGATCAGTGACTTCACTGGAATCTACCACAGGACCCACTCTTGGAGGATCCAGAGGACCTCGGGGGCCCAGTATTCCTGACTCCATGAGCACCACCCCCAAGGAACAGCCAGAGACACCCTCTATGCCTGGAACCCCGGAGGACACTGCAGAAGAATCATTTAGAGTGGCAATGCAGCCCTGGTCTTGTGCCAGAGGGCTCCACCTTGGTGATGACCTACAGGACACTGAGACCTGTGGAGGGAGTAGCTCCAGTGAGTGCAAGCAATTGGCCATGAGGGACTGGAGAAGTAGACTTGGGACTTTGCCAGGACTCCTGGAACACATTTGGTGGCCACTAAGCTGTCTGTTCCCTGGCTGCTGCCCACTGGCCTTAGCAGCAGGGAGTATTACAGAGCAGCAGGCACCTTTCTGGTGATTTAGAGCAAGGCCTGTGCCAAAGAGGATCTGTGTGCCTAAACCTCTGCATTCCCCTCAACAGGCTATCTCAGTGCAGCCCTGTGCTTCCACAGTAAACACACACAGAGATTTGCATTCAGTCATCAGTGTCATTTCTTAATCATTTAATATATAATTTCAAAAGAAATGTTCTGGATTGTGCAGGCCAGATTTCGAAGGCACTGATATCATCCAGGATCACCAGTTTCTATGATTCATGAAAAGGCCAAGAAGGGGGAAACCCTGACACAAACTGCAATGGTAAGGCAGGTCTGGATGTAGGCTTTCAGCATTCAGGGGAGGTGTGGTCCAGGGCACTAAAACCATACCCTGTCTGCTGACGTCTCTCCACCCATACTTTCTAAGGAGGCTTCCAATCAAGGCTGGTATAGAGAGAGTGCTGGACTATAAGCACCATTCCACATTACACCAAATTAATTTTAATTATTTTTGTACTAAAATAGAAGGTCTACACAGATGTCTTGTACTTTCTCTTGCTGATGAAGTATTGAAGACCTATTTTCTCAGGTCTGTTCACTCCAAAGAAATTATGGAAGGTTGTCATTCTCTCAGTGAATATCCTAGATATGTTATCTGAGTCTTTCTCCCTCTGTTGAAAGGCTAGGTGATATGAATTAAAATGTTAAAAATTCAAAGGAAAAGAATGCTGGTCAGGACTTTGGTGCAGTGCTTATTTTATCTCCTATGAAGACTTCCTGAGAAATGAAGTTCAGAGAGAGAACTACAAGCAAGGATACGTAAGTGTTCTCTTCACACTGACATCTCTGTGATTTCTCTAGCCTGGTCCATGACTTAGTTCACAGTTTAGGTCTGGAGGGGGGAGAAGATGTCTTAAACTTCCTGGGAATACTGAAAATGAAAAATGCCACCCACAGTCCAAGAAAGTATAAAAGTAGTATCTTGAAATCACCCTGGATGTTAACCATGCTTGAGCACTGGTACCCACATCCTTAGCACGGTGTAGGGAACCCAATTGGCACCGGAGAAGAAGGGTGGGCTTCAGAGTGAGAACCAGTAACTTCCCAGGCATTTTCTTGCACAGGTGAAATCCCAGGAGAAACATCACTGACTCTCCAAGTTCCTGAACAGTGTTTTACATGGCTGCTTCCTTTTATGCTCCATAAATGCAGCAAGGCCTGACATTCAGACCCATCCATCACTCAGTCCTCCCTCTCTCCCATCCTCCCTCTGTCCCTCCCTTCCTTCCTTCATTAATTTGTTCCTCTCACCTTATAGCTCTGTCTCTCCTAGAATTCTCTGTGTAAATCAGGCTGGCCTGGAACTCACAGAGATCCACCTGCCTGAGTGAATATCTCTACCTCAGATCCATTTCTGTGAGGCTAGACTTTCTGCAAGACCAACAGCTGAACTAAGGCTTATAAAAAAGGAAGTTCTTCCAAGACTGGAAGCACATAAATGACAGGCTCTGAAGGTCAAGTGGCTGGATTCTCTGTGTCAGGACCAGCAGTACCCTGACCTTCCACCTTAGCCAGTCCTGTTTCTGCAGGTGAGTTCACTTGTGATGCAGAAATTTGC
>JADRCH010007225.1:0-116050 GCA_019843965.1 Rhynchomys soricoides
AAAATAATCAGACCATTAAAGGCAAGTTCTACATCAATAAATGTGTACATTAGATAATACAGTTGATGTTAGACCTTGTTCAGCTGATATGACCTTAATAGAAAAAGCTGCTATTAGAGGCCTTGAGACAAGCCAAAATTTCAAATGTTTCAGTTGTTGTAAGAGGGTAATTTCAAAATAAATAATTTAGAAAACAAAATTAATCCAAAAGGGAACCTATGCACCTGAAATTGTAAAAGATGTAGCAAAGGCTGACACTGGACTAAGGAATGCAAATCAACAACAGACACATGGGGTAACACTTTAACAAAAAACCCTCCCATGGGGACCTCTTGCAGGCCTCAATGCCAGACAGGAAGAGATCTCTTCCTCAGGACAACTAAACAACACTACCCTTAAAACAGACATTCTAAGACCAGGTAACAAGGTCAAGAAAAGTTCTATAAACAATTTAAAAACAAAAAACAAAAAGGGCCCAAACAAAATATTTAGCAAACTTCTATAGAGGATCAAAGGGCCAAGGTAAAGATATTAATAAACAATATTGAAATTAAAGGAATGGTGGACACTGGGGAAGATGCCATTATCGTCTCTCCAAGATCTGAACCTACACACTCAGCCACCACCATCGAGAACAATGAGCAGTCTTTAGTGCTTTGTGTGTATCCTTTGTTCATGTATTCAGTCCATCTTCTCCTCTAAGCTATTTTATGTGTTGGCCATAGTATCTTATGGCTCTTTCTTCCAGTTCAAGCATCTGGGACATCCACAGCTCAGTCCTCTCCCGGCCTCACATGCAGTTTCCTGTGTCTGATGGGTCTATTCTCTCCTGGTCTCACCTGCAGTTTCTCGCTTCTGCATGTTTTCCCTCTGCATTGCTTTTGCATATATTCCGCTGTACTGCTTTTTAAATTGTAAGCTGCATTCAGCACATTAACGGACAGACAAAGCAAAAGAAGCTAGAAGTACTTGGGCCTTTCAGAAAGCACATGCCTTTTAAACTGTTGTAAGCTGCTGTGCTGAGGGGCTCTCTTCTTCACAGAACTAGGCTTAAGCAGCTCCAGGTCCATAGTGGCTTGAATGGGAGGTTGTCTCTTCCATCCAACCAGGGTTAGGACACCATCAACACAGCCAAACTTTACTTTTTGCTTTCACCCCTTCCTCTCTCACTTCCCAGTATTATAAACCAGCATGAAAGCAGCACAGGGAAATCTGAGGCCTGCAGCTGCAGCAGCTACTTCTCTGAGCCTGAATTTGTCAGAAAGGGGAGTGCAAGTGTGAACTGAGTGCATGCCCATGCAGCCTATAGAGAGGGCCCTGGAAACCCCTCCAGTGTCCAGAGGATACCTTCCCATCTAAATAGGCTCAAATTCCTGTGAACCCACACACACACACACAAAACAACCAATACTCAACGGGGTCAGCTCACAGTAAGGCACTTCTGTTAACTTAAAAATATACTGAAAACCTTATATAGTGTTTCACACCTTTAATCACAGCACTTAAGAGAAGGCATGTGAATCTCTTTGAGTATGGGAGAAGTCTGGTCTACATAATGACTTTGAGGACAGTCAGAGCTAGAGTGAGACCTGCCCTGGGAAAGAAAATGTACTGAAACACTATTGTATACAACATGAGGTCAAGATAGTCTTCAAGAATGACTTTGATGGGAATTGCACCTGAAAAACTGATGCTGGACTTCATGTGATGTGTCATAGCCTCTACTGATACTCCAAATAATAAAGTATAGTGCCACCACTCGAGCAGGGGGATGAATTTGATCAGACCTGCAATGTCTATTGCCTCTGACTACTTATTCACTATGGGAAAGGGTTTGCCCGGCAGAAATGCCCAACACTGAACGTTAGAAAAAATCAATAATAGAGTCGTTGCCTAGCAAGTGGTAAATCTGGGTTCCAACCTCAGCACTGTGTGTGGCATAACAATATAAAGGGAGGGAAGCAAGGTCCCGTGTTAGTCTCTTGATTCTCTCGTGCCTTCGGGAGACTCTATTAAAGTAGAAGAATGGGGCTACCAAAATGGATCGGTGAGTAAAGGAGCTTGCTGTCAAGCCTACCAATCTGAGTTCAATAGTCTAAACTCACATACTAGAAGGAAAGAAGTAGGTACTGTAAGTTCTCTTCTGACCTCCACATACATGGCATGGTGAGCACACTCATGCATACATACAAGCACAATAAAGAACCAACCAACCTGAGGAACGCTGGTACCACTGTGTCCATGTTCTCCTCTATCTAAAACCTCCAGCTCCACTTGCCAGTCCTCTCAACTGAGGCCAGTATTTGCATCAAGTGCACAGCAGGTCCAGGACGTACATAGTCTTGTGCCTTGTACTTTTGCAGGTACTGATATAGCTGGTTATCATCTGTCAGCAGTCCTGTCTTACAGAATATTCCAAGTCCACCTATGAAGCAAGCACAGGAGAATCCTCAATCTAAGATCCAAAAATGTCCCAGAATCTATGAAGCAAGTCCAAGTCCACCTATAAAGCAAGCACAGGAGAATCCTCAATCTAAGATCCAAAAATGTCCCAGAATCTAGTTTCTTGGAAACTGACAAACCTTCAGATTGTCAGATTACTTTCCAGCTTTAAATTTTCAGATTAGGACTGTCCAATCATCAAATCCATGCCAATATTACCAAAGTACATGAAATTCCAAAATATAAGACACTTTGGGGGCTGGAGAGGTAGCTCAGTGGTTAAGAGCACTGACTGCTCTTCCAGAGGTCCTGAGTTCAATTTCTAGCAACTACATGGTGGCTCACAACCATCTATAATGGGCATCCGATGCCATCTTCTGGTGTGTCTGAAGACAGCACCAGTATACCAACATACATGAAATAAATAAATTAAAATAAAGACACTTCTGGTCCACTTATTTTGGATAAGAAATACTCATCCACTGTTTTTCTCACACTGGTACACATGGGGCTTTCTTGAGTGAAAGCACAAAAAGGCCTGTCTCTCTCACATGCATACAACCATTTAAAAGAAACAGAATGGGGTGTGATGGTGATCTGTCACCTGTCACTGGGCAGGCTGAGGCACATGTATGCACATGTGTATTCATATTTCATACAACAAAAGAAATAATAGAATAATGGAAGTTAGTAGATTACAATGCTGACGATTAGTAACGTTAATTCTGGTTTTTATTGCATTCTTAGAGATAATTTCTTTCAAACCCCCATTTTTTTTCAGTGACAAGGAATCCAGTAGAAATGTTTTCCCTATGCAAAAGTGAAGGAAAGGGGCTACAGGAAGTAATTTCCACTGTCACCAGGAGACATTAGATGAATGGCTCTCATTCACGACTGGAATGGTTTGAATCCATAATGTTGCCTAGAGGCTCGTGTATTGAGCACTTGTTCCCTAGTTGGTGGTGCTATTTAAGAAGCTGTGAAAAGTTGAGGAAGACCAGCTTTCCTGATAGAACTGGATAATTAGGAGCAGCCTTTAAGGATCCAGATCTGGTTCTGGCCATTCTGTTTTTCCTAGTCAGTCATGACATGAACAGTCACTGTCACATACCACAATGCCATTGACTGAGGAACTCCACCATGCCTGCTCTGCTGTGATACATTGCAGATTTCTAAAAGTGAGCCAAAATAAACGTTTTCTCCATTTTTTTCTGCCAAGTGGTGTGTCACAGCAGACAAAAAAAAAAAAAAAAAACCACCTAAGTGGCTAGCAAGATGTCTCAGTGGTGTTGCTGGCTAGTTTAGTATCAATTTTAAACAAGCTAAAATCCTCTGAGTTCAGGAAGTCTCAAGTGAGAGAATGCCTCTAGATCCGGCTGAAGTCAAACCTGCAGGGTACTTTCTTAATTAGTGATTGATGTGGAGAGCCCAATCCATTGGAGATGGGACTACCCCTGGGCTGGTGGACCTAGGTTCTATAAGAAAACAGGCTGAGCTTGGCTGGAGAGATGGCTCCATGGTTAAGAGCACTATCCCTTCTTCTAGAGGCCCAAAGTTCAGATCGCAGCAACCATATGGTAGCTCACAACCATCTGTAATGGGATTTGATACCCTCTTCTGGTGTGCCTTAAGGAAAGAGCACTCATACACATAAAATACATAAATAAAACTTTAAAAAGAAAAGAGGATGAAAATGCATTGGGCTCTGTATTTGCTACTACCTCCACATTCCTTCCCAGTTTGAGTCCCTGCCTTGGTTTCCCTCAATGGACTGTGACTCAGGACAGTTAAGAGCTATACTTTTCTCCCTGGATTGCTTTTGGTCATGGCGTTTTATCACCACATATAAACCCTAATTAAAACATGGGTAAACGTGTTTGCTGCCAGGCCTAATGACAAAAGCTCAATTTCAGGGGCACACATACAGAAGGGAGAGAATCGACTTCTACAGCTGTTCTTAGTAGAACTTCACACATGTGCTGGGACACACACATGCCTATAGACTCACATACTAACTATAAAAGTGATGAACGAAAGTAACTAGTTCAAGTCATGTCCTGATTTTTAGACACTCATGTGGTTAATAACTGAAGAGGTTTTTTTTTCAGTTTCTATTTGAAAATGGTCTTCAGTCTTCACTATGACCGCCTCAAGGTCTGAAAATAGCAAAAGGAACCGGCACAAACCTATCAACATGTTAGAT
This sequence comes from Rhynchomys soricoides, assembly GCA_019843965.1. Classification (NCBI taxonomy): domain Eukaryota; kingdom Metazoa; phylum Chordata; class Mammalia; order Rodentia; family Muridae; genus Rhynchomys; species Rhynchomys soricoides. Next base: position 4,646 of record JADRCH010007225.1, read on the forward strand.
CTAGAGGCATACTGGTACCGACTGGAGTAAGTGTGTATGAGTGTTGGCACACACATAGCACAGCATGAGTGGGGAGGTCAGAGGTCAACTCTCTCTGAAGTCAGTCCTTCTGGGTCACAGTGGAATTTGGTGATGGAATTTAGGAGGGCAGATTTGGGTGGCAAACACCTTTGCCTGCTGAGCCATCTCACCAATCCTACTTCAAGTTTTCCATAGTTAAACTGGAGGAGGTGAGAGGAGACACCACTGCATCACTGAACCTCAAATTCTCAGAGGACTTTCACATGGAAAAAATACATGCATGTCCATGATGCACAGTTTCCCATAGATTGTTATAAAGAGGAAAAAATTAACGTGTCATTTTTAAAAATAAGCAAAACAAAGTTACTTCCCCACCCATTTGTAAAAGCTTTCAATATATTTGCATTATATTCTCAGCTTAGATTTGGTTTTATTAACTAAAATTTCTATAGCCACCCTAAACATTCTGACTAAGTAATCTTTAAGGAGACCCCACTATATCTGTTATGTACAAACACCTCACTTGAGAATATTCATTAATAATGCAGATTTTACTTAGTTCTGTACCCCTTTTTATAATGGAGTTATTTGGTTTGATGGTGTCTAATTTATATATATATATATATATTATACTAGAATATTATATTATATTTAGTATATAATATATTATATATATTTATATATATTTTATATATAATTTTAGTCCTCAGATGCTTGGTTTTCTATTCTGTAGTCTTCTCAAAAGAGGAATCTCTAATGGCCAAGAAGCACTTAAAGAAATGGGCAACACTCTTAGTCATCACGGAAATGCAGGTCAAAACAACTATGAGAGTCCATCTTTCACCCATCAGAATGGCTACAATAACAACTCAAGAGAAATCACCTGCTAGCAAGGATGTGGAAACACCAACTAAACCTACTTTGTTTTTCCCCATTTTAAAGAAAACTTGAAAGGAGGTCCTAAAAGCATGTAGTAGCAGAATAGAACTAAAACCCCTGCCACCACAACAAAGAGTGGATAGTAATTTCGGGAGTGAATTCTAAGCCACCTAGGGTCACATTGAGAGCTCCTTGCTAAAAAAAGAAGGAAAAAAGAACAAGAATCCTGAGACCTCACTACAGCCGTTACCGCCAATATCCCAGGCCCACTTGTGCCCTTCTCTGTCCCCAATCTCCCTCGTGTCCTCTCTATGCCAGCTCTCCTCACTATACTTGATTATTCCTGACCTGCAGCTCCTGTGCTCCAGCCAGAGACAGTTGCAAACTGACCACATAGAACAGCCGGCGCTCGTCAAAGCGCAGGCCTCTACCAGCTCCGGAGGTAACCTCAAGGCGCATGTGCTGCCAGAGAAAGACACACATGGATGGCGTCATGTCGATGGCGTCAGTTAGGCGCCATATCCGACATGGAGTCGCAATTCATTGATGCTGGCTGGTGCAAGTCGGTGTACTATGCATACCTTGTTCCTTGGTCATATTGGAGTTTTTCCAGTGGAAATTGGAACAAGATAGCCGCTGAACAAAGGAAAGAGAGGGGGCGGGCGGGACTGAGCGAGGCCTGAAAGACACCGTCCAGAAGCTGGCTGATAATGAAGGGTAGATGAGATGAGAGACTCGGAATGGGCCCAGTTGAAAGTATAGAGGGACAGGAACTGGAAGCTGCTTTGTGAAATGAATCAGAGATACCTGTCTCAACACAGTCCCAAGACAACTTCCAAGGAATTAACTCAGTACACAAAAGAAATAAAGTATCAGACTGTGAGGGAATGACAACCTGTGCCCATCTGAAACCAAGTCTTGATGTTGCTTCTGTATCCAGGTCAATACTCAGCCCATTTCATAAATGGATGTTACAAATTCTATTTGGATGTTTCAGCTATGCTTTATCAGTTGGGGACAACCTTCACCCGTGGCTCATAAAGACAACTAAATTGAAATTGTATTATTGAAAGCTAAACTTTAAAAGGCCAGTTCACCTTTAACTTTACTTCCCCATGAATGGGAGACCACATATATATTTTTAAAAAACAAATTGTCCCAATATCAGTGATGGATTGTTCAGCAATCTGTGCCTTAAACTACCTTAAAGATTGTATTCTGTATTTGGACTCCCATACTTTAGCACAGAGAAGGTATCAGTCACTATTGATACATTACCCTAAAGCTGGCAGTGAGCCTCACACTTGTCCTTACTGTCTGGATAGTGCGAAAAGAACCCAGCAAATGGCTCAGGGAAGAGATCAGACCTCAGAACAGAGGGTTGCAGCAGATGAAGGCCAATTGAGGTACCTGTTGCCCAGTGAGGAATAAAATGCTGCTGCTCCAACTCAAGAGGTAGTGAAACTAGAGTGTTTTCAGGATTCAATGCAACTGTGAGGTACTTTCACCCAGGCTCCCTAGAAATTCATGTAATTTGACATTGCTGTGTCTCTTGCTGAAAGAGAGTAGCTCCAAAGATACACTTCACACCTTTTGCCTACAAGTCGGGTTGGACAGACTTCTCCAAGAGCAGTCACCCAGAGTCCACTCAGCTAGGTACCTGGGGCTACACACTCCCTCAGCTCCTTCAGTCCTTTCTCCAAGTCCTCCATCTGGGACCTCACACTCAGCCCTACTGTTGCTGCGAAGTGACTCTTGGTTATTTCAAACTTTGGGGCTAATAACCACTTAACAGTGGGTACATATAATATTCATTCTTTTGTGACTGCGTTACTTCGCTCAGGATGTTATTTTCAAGATCCATCCATTTGTCTGTGAATTTCATGAAGTCATTGTTTTTAATAGCTGAGTAGTATTCCATTGTGTAAATGTACCACATTTTCTGTATCCATTCCTCTGTGGAGGGACAGCTGGGTTGTTTCCAGCTTCTGGCTATTATAAATATGGCTGCTATGAACAGAGTGGAACAGGTGACTTTATTACATGTTAGAGCATCTTCTGGGTATATGCCCAGGAGTGGAATAGCTGGGTCCTCAGGTAATATTATGTTCATTTTTCTGAGGGTCCACCAAACTGATTTCCAGAGAGGTTGTATCAACTTGCATTCCCACCAGCAATGGAGGAGTGTTCCTCTTTCTCCACATCCTCACCAACATCTGCTGTCACCGGAGTTTTTGATCTTAGCCATTCTGACTGGTGTGAGGTGGAATCTCAGGGTTGTTTTGATTTGGTTTTCCCTGATGGCTAAGGATGTTGAACATTTCTTTAGGTGCTTCTCGGCCATTCGAGTTTCCTCAGTTGAGCATTCTCTGTTTAGCTCACTTCCCCTAGACACTTGATTTTTGACATAGAAGACAAAGTATACACATCAGAGGCCTGCCATACAAGAATCATTGAGATTACACTCCCTCCCAATACGTAGTACAACAGGAACATCCAGGGAGTAGAAACATCCAGATGGCTAAAGGCCCTCAAGAGAGCACAATCAACAAAAGCCAGTGCAATATGAAATGTTTAGAGCACAGCTACACCACTTCAGAAAGCCCTGGATATTCAAATACAACAAAGTCACAAGAAAATGTCCTTAAATCCAATCTTATAAAGATCATACAGGGCTTTAAGGAGGAAATGAATAAATCCCTCAAAGAAATACAGGAAAATACAATCAAATATGTAGAAGCATTTAAAGTGGAAACAAATATATTCCTTAAAGAAATATAGAAAACTAAATAGGCAAAAAATAAAACTGTTTAAAACATGAAAAAGAAAATAGAAGCAATATAGAAAGCAAACTGAGGGAATCCTGGAGATGGAAAACATAGGGAATAGAACAGGAACAACAGATGCAAGCATGACCAACAGAATGCAAGAGATGGAAGAGAGAATCTCAGGGGTAGAAGATACAATATGAAAATTATCTATCAGTCAAATAAAATGTTAAATGTAAAAGCTTCCTGATGCAAAACATCCAGGAAATCGGCGATACCATGAAAAGACTTAACCTACCACTAATAAGAATAGAAAAAAGTGAAGAGTCACAGCTCTGAGAATGAGAAAATATTTATAACAAAATCATAGAAGGAAACTTTCCCCACCTAAAGAAACAGATGTCTATAAACATACAAGAAGCGTATAGAACACCAGTTAGACTGGACCTGAAAAGAAATTTCTCCAGCCACAAAATAATCAAAACATAATATCTATAGAACAAAGAAAGAATATTAAAAGTGGAAAGGGGGAAAGGCCAGGTAACATACAAAGGCAGACCTATCAGAACTCTACAGAGACTCTGAAAGCTAGAAGGGCCTGGACAGATAACTTGCAATCTTTAAAAAGCCATGTGAGTGACAGAGCCTGCAGAGGTGGGTTACCTGCAGTCCCCTGAAATTCATTGTCTAGCTCTGGGCTCACTTTTCATTCCTGAGGAGCCTTGCAGGATCCCAAGAGTATCCTACTTCCCTGTGGAAGTCTTTGGGGGCCCAGTACTAACCAGCTTGGGACCCTTCCCAGCTGGATCCACCTGAGACATAGCATGCAGAAGCAAGTTGCCATGTTTCCCTGAAATCTATTGTCTTAACTCTGGGCTTGTTCTTTAGTCCTGAGGAGGCCAGCCAGGCCCCAAGTGTCCTGCTCCCCTGTAGATACCCCAAAAACTACCAGCTTGAAACACTGCCCCATGAATCCCCTGCGTTGGGGCCTACCTGAGGCACAGACAGACTTCCTGTGTCTGTCCCACAGCTCCACCCACTACCTGAAAAGTTTTGCTGCCACAAGGATCATCCAACCAATACCAGGGAAAATCAGATTTCTAAGAAAATCAGATTTCACAAGAATACAACCAACAAGACCCAGAGGAATATGACCAGGCCTCACCTATCCTGCTATAAAAAACCCTGGATATCCTAATGAAAATGAAGCATAAGAAGATGATCTTAAATCTGATCTTATTGAGAAAATAGAGGCCTTTAAAGAGGAAATGAAGACATCCCTTAAAGAAATACAGGAACATACATTTAAACAGGTAAAGGCTTTAAAAGAGAAGGCAAATAAAAAGAAGGAAATACAGAAAAATACAATTAAACATGTGAAGGATATGAATAAAATCGTCCAAGACCTGAAATGGGAAAGAGACGTGATAAAGAAAACACAAACGGAGGCAATCCCTTAGATGGAAAACTTAGGAAAGAGAACAGGAACTACAGCTGTAAGCATCACCAACAGAATACAGGAGATGGAAGAGAGATTCTCACGATAGAAGACAAAATAGAAGAAATCAATATATCGGTAACAAAAATGCAAACTCTAAAAAGGTCATGACACAAAACATCCATGAAATTTAGGCAAAACATCTTAAACAAAACCATAGAAGAAAACTTCCCTAATCTAGAAAAAGAGAAGGTTAGAGAACATCAAATAGATTGGACCAGAAAAAGAAATCTTCCCAATACATAATAATCAAAACGCTAGATACACAGAACAAAGAACAATTTTTAAAAGAAGCAAGGACTAAAGGCTAAGTAACATATAAAGGCAGGCTTATCAGAATTACAGTCAATTTCTCAACTGAGATTGTAAAAGCAGGAAGGTCTTGGCAGATGTCTTGCAGACCCAAAGAGATGATAGATATCAACTCAGATTACTATACTCAGCAAAACTTTCAATTCCTATATATGGAGAAACCAAAAACTCTATGAAAAAAAATTAAGCAGTAACTTCATGCTAAACCAGCTCTACAGAGGATACTAGGAAGGAAAATATCAACCCAACGAGTCTAACCGCACTCAAGAAAATAATTTTACATCATAAAAACCAATAGAAAAGAAACACAAACACACACCCACACACACATACACAATCACACTATCACCACCAACATCAAAATAACAGGAAGTAACAAGCATTCGTCATTAAAATGAGGATGCGGAACCTTGAGCAGAGCATACAGGAATTTATGGAACAGGATAAACAACAAAAAGAAATATGAAACATGGACACAGACCTCAAGGGGGGATCTTAAAATATTAGAGAAAATACTCTGGTAGAGACAGGAGATAAAATTATAGAACGACAACCAAAGGTTGTTTAAAATCAAACTTTAATTTTTCTGGTTAGTATACAACAAAAACCAACAGATGATGATTGATCATACACAGCATTATCAGGAATTTAAATGGCAAACTGTGAATGTATTAGAACTGAGAAAATTTAAGTAAAATGTCACTAGTTTTGGAATGCATTCACCATTTGTAAAACAAATCCCAACTTCTTGGGCTATTAAAAATAGAATAATCCCCCAAGACTGAAATGATATGACAAAAGCAATATTAGAACCTGGGTCACATTTACAATGGTTCTCATAACGGAAAGAAGATACACATGAGATAGTATGACAAAAGAGAGCCAGACATATCAATATTTCTAAGGATCAGCTGCTTGGTGAGGGTCATTTGCCTAAGGTAGAGGAGCAGGCTAAATATGATGAAGAAACCTTGACATTATGTAGCTTGACAGCCTTAAATGCCTGGGACAAGGTCACAGAAGCAGGAAAAAGACTTGAACCATTTTCTCAAGAGATACAAGGTCCAAAGGAAATATTCCCTGATGTTTTGTAAATGTTGATTTCTGCTGAGGAAATGAGTATACCTGAGCAATGAACAAGAAAGGGATTGATTGAGTCTTTAGCTTTTGAAAAATAATCAGACCATTAAAGGCAAAATCAAAATCAATAAATGTGTAGATTAGATATACAGTTGATATTAGACCTTGTTCAGCTGATATGACCTTAATAGAAAAAACTGCTACTAGAGGCCTTGAGACAAGCCAAAATTTCAAATGTTTCAGTTGTAGTAAGCAGGGTAATTTCAAAATAAATAATTGAGAAAACAAAATTAATCCCAAAGGGAACCTATGCACCTGAAATTGTAAAAGGTGTAGCAAAGGCTGACACTGGACTAAGGAATGCAAATCAACAACAGACACATGGGGTAACACTAACAAAAAACCCTCCCATTGGAGAGCTCAATGCCAAACAGGAAGAGTTCTCTTCCTCAGGACATTAAACACCACTACCCTGAAAACAGACATTCTAAGACCAGGTAACAAGGTCAAGACAAATTCTATAGACAATTTAAAAACAAAAAACAAAAAGGACCCAAACAAAATATTTTAGCAAACTTCTATAGAGGCTCAAAGGCCCAAGCTAAAGATATTAATAAACAATATTGAAATTAAAGGAATGGTTGACACTGGAGCAGATGTCATTATTGTCTCTCGAAGATCTGGGCCTAGAGGTTGGCCACTTCAAGAGATAGACATCAAGTTTCAAGGATTTGGGGCTTCATCCCAAATAAAACAAAGTACCAGAGGGCTTAAATGTACAAGGCATGAGGTTAGATAGGAAAAGTAAGGCCATAAGTGGCTGATATAGTCATAAACTTATGGGAAAGAGATCTGTTACAACAATGAAAAGCATAAATTAATATCCCTTCAGCTTCAGAGGCTAGCCACAAAACCAGTCAGCCTCCTAATAAAAAAAAATCAAATTAGTTAAAAAATGTTATCAATGGCAGTTACAGACTGTCCAGGCTCTCCATAAACAAGATAAAACAGGGGCTGACAATTCATTCAGCTTTACATTAGGGAGCCACTGCTGATTAAACACCAATAGCCTTACTACTAAGTTAATTGACCAACTCATTTGGATTGGTCAGTGGTCTATGACAAAAGAAAAACTACAGGCACTAGAATAGCTAGTGCAGGAGCAGCTGGAGGCTCAGCATATAGAGAAGTCCACAAGCCCTTGGAATTCTCCAGTATTTGTCAATAAAAAGAAATTGTGCAAATGGACATTATTGAAAGATCTCAGAGAAATTAATAAGATTATTCAGTCAATGGGTTCTCTACAGCCTAGAATCCCATTGCCTTCCTTGTTGCCTAAAGAATGGCCTATCATAGTGATTTATCTAAAAGAGATTGTTTTTCCACAATTTCTCAGCATCAACATGAAAAGGAAAGGGTTGCTTTCTCAGCAAGCATCTTTTTTTTAACGGTTTTTTGTTTGTTTATTTTTTCTTTCCTTTTTAAAAAATATTATCATTCTTTAACCTTTTTTACAGTCCAGTTGTTATACCGTTCCCAGTCTGTCCTCTGACTGGTCCTTCTCACATACCTCCTCCCCCCATCTCTAAGAGGATATCCCCACCACTGCCACCCCTACCCCAGTAGACCTCCCTGGAGCCTACCCCAATCCCTGGGGCCTCAAGTCTCTCAAGGGTTAGGTGCATCTTCTCTCACTGAGGCCAGAGCAGGCAATTCTCTACTGTATAGGTGCCAGAGGCCTTATATCAGCTGGTCTATGCTGCATGGTTGGTGGTTCAGTGTCTGGAAGATCCTGGGGATCCAGGTTAGTTGAGAAAGCTGCTCTTCCTATGGGGATGACTTCCACCTCAACTTCTTCCAGCTTTTCCCTAATTCAACTACAGGGGTCCCCAGCTTCTGTTCCTTGGTTGGATGTTAATATCTGCATCTAACTCTTCCAGCTGCTTGTTTGGCCTCTTAGAGGGCAGCCATGCTAGGCTCCTGTCTGTAAGGATACACACCATAGCATCAGTAATAGTTTCAGGCCTTGGAGCCTCCCCTTGAGCTGGATCCCAATTTGGGCCTGTCACTGGACCTCCTTTCCCTCAGGTTATTCTCCATATTTGTCCCTGCAGTTCTTTATCCAAAAAATTAAAAAAAAAATCATTTAAAAGTTCTGCCACAAAGAATGTTAAATAGCCCACCTTGTGTCAATATTATCTACAGCAGCCATTGGAGATGATTCATAAACAATTTCCTCAACCCATTATATATCATTACATGGATGATATCCCATTAACTAATTCAGACATAAATATCCAGAAAAGAATGTTTGATGAAGTTCAAAGAACCTTGCCTTGCTGAGGATTACAAATCACCCCAGAAAAAATACAAAGTGGGGATCCTATTAATTATCTCGGATATAGATTAGGTCTACAAAGGGTTAAGCCAAAAAATCAGAGAGACCAATTAAGGACTCTTAAAACTTATCAGCAGCTACTAGAAGACATTAACTGGCTCTGGTTCCATCCATTTGCTAGCGAAATTCATGAAGTCATTGTTTTTAATAGCTGAGTAGTACTCTGTTTCATAAATGTACCACATTTTCTGTATCCATTTCTCTGTTGAGGAAAATCTGGGTTTTTCTAGCTTCTAGCTATTATAATAAGGCTGCTATGAACATAGTGGAGCATGTGTCCATATTACATGTTGAAGTATCTTTCAGGTATATGCCCAGGAGTGGTATAGTTGGCTCCTCAGGTAGTGCTATGTCCAATTCTCTGAGGAATTACCAGACTGATTTTCAGAGTGGTTGGACCAGCTTGCAATACCACCAGAACTGGAGGAGTGGTCCTCTTTGTCCACATCCTCACCAGCATTTGCTGTTACCTGAGTTTTTTATCTTATTGAATAATTGCAAAAATACTCAATAAAATTCCTGCAAACCAAATCAAAGAACACATCAAAATATCATTCATCATGATCAAGTACGCTTCATCCGAAGGATGCAGGATGGTTCAATATACGGGAATCCATCAATGGAATCGACTGTGTAAAGCAACTCAAAGAAAAAAGCCACATGATCATTTCATTAGATGCTGAAAATACATTTGACAAAACTCAGCATCCTTTCATATTAAAAGTCTTGGAAAGATCAGGAATTCAAGGCCCATACCTAAACATAGTGGAAGCAATATACGGCAAACCAGTAGCCAACAACAAACTAAATGGAGAGAAACTTGAAGTAATCCCACTAAAATCAGGGACTAAACAAGGCTGCCAACATTCTCCCTACCTATTCAACATAGTACTCAAAGTTCTAGGCAGAGCAATTAGACAACAAAAGGAGGTCAATGGGATATAAATTTGGAAGGAGGAAGTTAAGATATCAGTGCATGCGGATGATATGAGATATACATAAGTGACCCCAAAAACTCTACGAGAGAGCTCCTACAGCTGATAAAGAACTTCAACAAAGTAGCTGGATACAAAATTAACTCAAACAATTCCGGGGCCTTCCTATACTGAAAGGATAAACAGGCTGAGAAAGAAAGGAAGGAAACAACGCCCTTCTCAATAGTCCCAGATAATAGGATGTATTTTGGTGGGATTCTAACCACACTAATGAAAGGTCTGTAGGACAAGAACTTCAAGACTCTGAAGACAGAAATCGAAGAACACCTCAGAAGACGGAAAGATCTCCCATGCGCATGGATTGGCAGGGTTAACTTAGTAAAAACGGCCATCCTACTAAAAGCAATCTCCAGGTTCATTGCAATCCTCATCAAAATTCCAACTCAATTCTTTAAAGAGTTAGAAAAAGCAATTCTCAAATTCATTTGGAATAACAAAAAAACCCAGGATATCAAAAACCAGTCTCAACAATAAAAGAACTTCTGGGGAATCACCATCCCTGACCTCAAGCTATAGTATAGAACAACAGTAATAAAATCTGTATGGTATTGGTACACAGACAGGCAAGTAGATCAACAGAATAGAATTGAAGACCCAGAATTAAACCCACATACCTATGGTCATTTGATCTTTGACAAAGAAGCTAAATCCATCCAGTGGAAAAAATGCAGCATTTCCAATAAATGGTGCTGGTTCAACTGGCAGTCGGCATGCAGAAGATTGTAAATTGATTCATTCTTATCTCCTTGTACAAAACTCAAGTCCAAGTAGATCAAGGACCTCCACATAAAACCAGATACACTGAATATAATAGAAGAGAAAGTGGGAAAGAACCTCGAACACATTGGCACAGGGGAGAAGAAAAATATTTCTAAACATAACAAAAATATCCATAAACATATAAATAGATATAAAGTTAATGGAAAACAATATAAATGGATTTGCAGATAAAATATGCTATTTTTTGTCATTACCTACAGTTTTAAATAATTGCTCTCTTTCTCAGCTAAAGAAATAATAACTACCTATGCCTCCTGGCAGAGATTTTCAACTCTGGCTTAATATCTGACTTATTCAAAGATCTTTAGAAAACACAGGTGCTTAGGACCCACAGTTAGATCTATTCAAATAGCCTCTGTAAATAAGTATTTTTAACATATTAGCAGAGATGCTAATATGTAGCCAATGGTGATAATTATTGGTTTATCTGATGTTTACTTAGTTATATTTTAAATAAAATTAGTGCAAAACAAGACCATGTTCTAAACAAATTTATATCAAATTAAGGCAAATACTCAGAAAATAAATTACAAAAATTTTTGTGTTTATTTATTTTATGTGTTTGAGTGTTTGCCTGTATGTATCTATATATACCACATACATGTCTGGTGCGCTCAGAGGTCAGATCCTCTAGAGATAGAGTTATAAATTGTTATAAACTATGATATGAATGCCTGAAACTGAACCAGATTCTTCTTAGCCACCGAGCCATCTTTCTAGCCCCTCAAAAAGTATTTACAACAACAAAAACCTTTCCTCCTACATTTTAAGTCAACTACATGACACTTGAAAATAGAGGCTTTGTCTGCTTTGGTAATCTATTCTCATTTAAGAATATCCTTGTGCTGGTTGGTCTTATGTCAATTTGACACAAGCTAGAGTTATCTGAAAGGAGAGAAAACTCATTTGAGAAAATGCACCCATAAAATCCAACTAAGTCATTTTCTTTTCTTTTTTAATTTTTATTTTTGGATATTTACTTTATATACATTTCAAATGTTTTCCTCTTTGGAAACCCCCATCCCCTCCCCCCTCCGCCTGCCTCTATGAGGGTGTTCTGCCACACACACACCCACTCCCATCTTCCCTCCCTGGCATTCCCCTACACTGGGACTCTAACTAACACCCTCAGGCCCAAGGGCCTCTCCTTCCACTGATGCCCAACAAGGCCCTAGGCCCCTCCATGTGTATTCTTTCATTGGTGGTCCAGTCTCTGGGAACTCTGGGGGTCTGGCCAGTTGACACATTTGCTTCCTCCATGGGGCTGCCAAGTCCCTTAGCTCCTTCAGTCCCTTCTCAACTCCTTCATCTGGGACTCCATGCTCAGTCCAACAGTTGGCTGCAAGCATCCACCTCTGTATTTGTCAGGCTCTGCCTGAGCCTCTCTGGAGACAGCTTATCATGCTTCCATCAACGAGCACTTCCCAGTATCCACAAGAATGTCTGGGTTTGGTGGCTGTACATGGGATGTATCCCCAGGTGGGGCAGTCTCTGGATGGCCTTTCCTTTCTTGTATTCTGTTGGTGATGCTTGCATCTATGACTCCTGATCTCTTTCCTAGGGTTTCTATCTCCAGGGTTGTCTCCCTTTGTGATTTCTTTGTGGTTTCTATTTCCATTTTCAGATCCTGGATGGTTTTGTTCATTTCCTTCTCCTGTTTGATTTTGTTTTCCTGTAATTCTTTAAAGGATTTTTGTTTCCTCTTTAAGGGCTTCTAGTTGTTTACCTGTGTTCTCTTGTATCTCTTTAAGGGAGTTAGTTATTTCCTTCGTAAAGTCTTCTATCATCATTATGAGATGTGGTTTTAAATCTGAGTCTTTCTTTTCTGGTGTGTTGGGGTATCCAGGACTCACTGTGGTGGGAGAGCTGGGTTCTGATGATGCCAAGTAGACTTGGTTTCTGTTCCTTATGTTCTTGCCCTTGCCTTTCGACATCTGGTTATCTCTAGTGTTAGCTGGTCTTGCTCTCTCTGACTGTGGCTTGTCCCTCCTGCAAGCCTCTGTGTCAGTACTCCTTGGAGACCAGATTTCTCTGAGAGGAATTTGGGTTTGGGGAACTGTGGTTCAGGATCAGCTCTGGGGTGCAGACAGAAACCAGAAGGATCCTGTCCCCAGCTCTTCCTTTGTTCCTGTGTCCTGATGTCTCTGTGATGGTCCCTCTTGAGCCAGGAATTTGAACAGAAGTGGTGATCTTCCCTGTGCTCAAAGATGTGTCGGCACTCCTGGGAGACCAGCTCTTTCCTGGCACTGTTGGGAATGGAGCCCTGTGGCACAGGATCAGCTCCCCAGTCTCAGAAGGAAACCAGAAGTCTGCCCCTTGGTCCCTGTGTCCTGAGGGTTCCTGGCAGGTCCCTTTGAGCAGAGGTGCTGGTCTTACCCCCACTCACAGGTCTGTCCACACTCCTGGGAGGCTAGCTTTGTCCCAGCACTATTTAGGTATGGAGCCTTGTGGCACAGGCTCAGGTCCCCAGGCCACAGATGGAAACGGGAATGCTCCTGTCCCAGGCTGCTCCTCGGTCCCTTTGTCCTGAGAGTTCCTGGAAGAGTCCCTCTGAGCAGAAGTGCTGGTCTTACTCTGCTCATAGACTTGTCCACACTTCTAGGAGGCTAGTTTTCTCCCGGCACTATTTGGGTATGGAGCTGTGTGGCGCATAAACCAGAAGGCTCCTTCCCTAAGGCATTTTCTTAATGAGTGATTGAAGGAGGAGGTCCCAGCTCATGCCATCCCTGGGCTGGTGGTGCTGGGTTCTATAAGAAAGTAGGGTGACCAAGCCGTGGGAAGCAAGCCAGCAAGCAACACCCTCCATGGCCTCTGTATCAGCTCTTGCCTCCAATATCTTACTTATTTGAGTTCTTGTAGTAACTTCCTTTGGTGATGAACGGCAGTGTATAAGGTCAAGCCAAATGAACCCATCCCTGCCCATCTTGCTTTCCGGTCATGGTGTTTCATTGCAGCAATAGAAACCCTAGCTAAGACAATCCTGAAGTCTACTTTGCAAACAGAAAATTAAGGACTGTATGGTTTTTGTTTGGTTGGCTGGCTGGGGGTTGGTTGGTTGGTTTTGTTTTTGTTGTTTGGTGGTTTTTGTCTTTGTTTTGTCTATTAAGTTGTGGAGATTAACTCTCAATTTTAAAAAGGAGTTTCTTATTGTTCGGCTATTCCATGGTCTGAAAAAAAGGTACATCTTCGTCTCAGATCCCTAAGTTTTTAAATAGTACATTTTGAGTTAGAAAGGAAAACTATTTTCCTCTAACTAGAAAATCAAGACAGCATTGTTTGGATTCTGTTTGCCTCTGGCCTATTGATAGCTTTACCCCTTACTTACATTTGCTATCATTCTAGTTCCTCCACCAACTATTGTAATAGTTAGGATCGGGTCTGGGGTTCTAAGAAAAGGACCACACAATCTAAAATATTTGGGAAAGGTCAAACGTTTTACTTCCTTAGAGTGGCACTCAGCAGCACTGAAGCAGGCATGCTCGGCTGGCCCTGCTGGGTGTTTATTCCTGTACCTCACTCTGAGTGGTCAGAGCATAGACTCGCATTCTCATTTACTCTGATCTCAGGAAAATGCTTTGTGAGGAATTACTTGCCACATGTTGTCTTTACAAGTTTCTTTAAAGATGGAACTTCCTTTGTTCTGTTTAATGCTTTGATAGAAAAGAATGCATTTCATTTACCGTTCCTGCAGTAATCAGAATACTGAAGGGCATTATTACTGGTTCCCCGAAGATGCCAATGAGCAGAGATAGCAATTGAATGTTTATACTGTGTTTTATTTTAAGAGGCAGCAATCTGAGAAAACAGTGAATTAGAACCTTAAATATCTGCCTTCCTTTCATCTTTAAACAGTGACTACACCAGATGGGAAAACAAAGGTGATCAATCATTTCAAGACTTAATCTTGCTTCTCTGGGCAGGTGTCCAGCCATGTTTCTAAGACTTATGGACGTATTACTTTCTCCCTATCGTCTCTTCTGTATGTGTAGTGGGAGTGGGTTCTGCTTTTCTTCCTTGCATAAAATAAGTTTACATAACTTAAATAAGACCACTGAGGTTGGCATTCTTCCTGAGCCCTCGTTTGAATGATATCTAGAATGAAGGTTAACTCAAAACAAAACATTAACATATAGAAGGACAGAGCTACTTGCAACGTGCATGTCTAGATTTCTTCCTACAGAATGAAGTATAAATGTGTTTTTGCAATGTAGACTACAAAGAGTGCTTAGCTGTAAAGTCTATCGCATAATGAAACCCTCTCCTGTGGTCTTCTCCTCTGGTCTTCCACCTGCCAATAGTATAAAAGGCATATACACAGCTTATTTCTTACTTGTATAGCCAAGGTTATTGAATGAGAGTACATTTTTTTTCTCCAACTAAAGACTGACTCTGTCAGATGCACATTCCATGAAAATCAAAACCAGGAATTGTTGTTTAAGACCAAAAGTATCAAACATAAAAAAAAATAAAATAAAATAAAAGTGAGACTTACTAAAATTCTAGCATTTAAATGACTATACTTCTGCAAAATAGGATACTCGCAATGGGAAAAGTGGAAAAGCTAAGTAGAAATCACAGATAATTTATGAACAAGACATACGTAATTCTAAACCAAGTAGATATATTAACTAGATGTACACATTTTTTATTTTATTGTTATTTATTTTTTAAAATGACTTAGTCAAACTTGATTCCACAAAAATGTAAAGCCTTTCTACCTTATATTATACAATTATTATCAAATCATCTCACACGGGGAAGAAAAATTATCTTCTACAGATCTCCTCTGCCTGTAAATTCTAATGTTAGTCTTATTTCAGCGCAGCCTCCTGCTCATGAATACATTGAAACATTATTTCTCTTAGACCACCATCTAGTGGAAAGATACACACCACACTAAGGTAATACGGAAGAGATGTTTGAAGGCACTTACCATATTTATCTGTCTGGGTTACCTCACTCAGGATAACTTCTTTCTAGTTCTATGCATTTCCTGCTATCTTTTAACAGCTGGGTGACGCTCCATTGTGTAAAGGAACCACATTTTCTTTATCCATTCTTCAGTTGAGGGACATCTAGGTTTTCTACAGTTTCTGGCTATTATGAATAGGACATCAACGAGCATGTTTAAGCAAATGTCCTTGTGGTAGGATGAGGTGTCCTTTGAGTAGATGACAAAGAGTGGTATAGAAGGACATTGAGGTACTACCATATTGATTTCCGTAGTGGCTGTACACATTTGCACTCCCTCCAGCAATAGGTAACTGTTCCCCTTACTCTACGCCCTTGCCACCAAGGGCCTCCACTTATGTTCTGACCTTAGCCATTCTGACAGGTTTAATATGAAATATCAAAGTAGTTTTGATTTGCATTTCCCTGATGACTAAGAACATTGAATGTTGCTTTAAATGTTTCTCAGCCATATGAGCTTGCTATATTGTGAATTCTCTACATATCTCATTTTTGAATTGTATTATTTCATTTTTTAAAATATCTAATTTCTTGAGTTCTTTATATATTTTGGATGTGTGTGTGTGTGTGTGTGTGTGTGTGTGTGTGTGTTTACTTCCTTTCCTTTGATTTTGCTGATCTGAGATTATTTATTTCCTGTGCTTTCATGGGAGCAGTTAACCTCCTTAGGTTGAAATTTATTTTCTAGCAACTTCTGTAGGGCTGGATTTGTAGATAAACCTTGTTTAAGTTTGGTTTTAATTGTGGAATTTCTCATTTTCTCCAGCTATAGTGATTTGAACTTTTTGCTGAGTATAACAGTCCGGGCTGGCATTTGTGATTGAAGAGGTCATGGAGAATGGAGGCACCCCTCCCCTCCAGAAGAGAGAGGCTGATTACATTCCTTAGAAAGACCACAGGGGGAACCGACCATTGGCCACCCACAGATAAGAGAAGTCCTTGCTACTTCATTCCCTAAGGACCAATCCATTTGAAAGTCACACTGTTCTGCCAATCACATTGTACCTAGTGGCTGTTGCTCTATTCTACCCCTGAAAACTGTATAAAAACTGCCCAACCAGGCTTCCCGGGGGTTGTCATCTCTCCTTTGGGTACAAAACAGCCCCAGTGCATTCAACCAATAAACTCCTCTTGCTTTTGCATCAATCTCCAGCTCCAAGTGGTTCATTCAAGGGGTCCCTGGTAGCTAAGGCTTGTCAGAGTCTTACATGATCTCTTAGAGTCTGACACACATCTGCCCAGACCCTTTTGGCTTTTAGAGTCTCCAATGAGAAGTCAGGGGTAATTTAATAAGTCTGTCTTTATAAGTTACTTGGTCTTTTTCCCATGCAGCTTTTAATATTCTTTCTTTCTTCTCGATGTCTAGGGTTTTGATTATTAGGTTCTAGGGAACGCTCTTTTCTGTTCAGTATGGTGTTTCATATGGTTCTTGTACCTTTATATGTATCTTCTTCTTTAAGTTAAGAAATTTTTGTTCTATGACTTTCGTGATAATATTTTCTGGGCCTTTAGGCTGTATTTCTTCTTTTTCCTCTATTTCTGCTATTCTTAGATTTGATCTTTTCAGACTCCTGGGATGTTTGGTGTTGGGGTTTTTTAGATTAAACATTTTCCTGACCAATGGGTGTATCCATTTCTTCTATTATATTTTCAACACTTGATATTATCTCTTCTGTTATAGAATAAGAACCCAGAGACCACTCAGCATGACCAAAGTTCAATGAGAGTTTGCATTCAGCTGGCCAGCCAGCAACTGCCTGAGGAGAAACAACTTCTCACAGAGTGTCTTAGGGTTTCCATTGCTATGTAGAGACACCATGACCAAGGCAGCTTGTATAAGGATGACATTTAATTGGGGATGGCTTACAATTTCAGAGGTTCAGCCCATTATCATCATGGCAGGAAACATGGCAGCATCCAGGTAGACATGGTGGTGAAGATAGAGCTGAGAGTTCTGCATCTTGATCTGACTGCAGCCATGGGCAACTAGAAGAAGGGTCTTTTCTGCACTGGGCAAAGCCTGAGCATAGGACTTCAAAACCCACCTTCACAGTGTCATACTTCCTCCAACAAGGCCACACCTATTCCAACAAGACCACACCCCCTAATAGTGCTGTTTTCCATGGACCAAGATTATTCAAACCAATACACATAGCAGCCCTGAATGCGCATTAGTTTTGTTTGTTTGTTTGTTTTTTAAGAAAAAAACACAGAAAGGTCGCATCCTGGTCATCAGTTGTAATGGGAAGCAAGGGAGCATAACATGAGCCAAGAATATGCAGTTAGCTGAGGTCTGAGTTTCTAGAATGGGGTTGGGCACTTTTCTATGGGTCATTTTAGAGCAGGGGGTAGAAACCAAGGATGGCTTCAGCTGAGATAAGGCAAAGAAAACTTTGCCCTGTTACACTTCCATCTCTTGTATTATTTTGGAAAAGCTTGCCTCTGTAGTTCCTATTGAATTTCTAAATTTTTCATTTCCAAAATTTCCTCAGTTTGGGTTTTCTTTATTGATTTTCTTTTCTTTTTCAGTTCTCGGTTATTTGTTTCCTTCCGCATAGGGTTTTCCTGGATCTCTCTAGGGAATTCATTCATTTCCTCCCATCATTTGTTTACATTTTCCTGGATTTCCTCAAGAGATTTATTAATTTCCTCTTTAAGGACCTCAGTTGACTTGATACAATTTCGAGGGCTTTTTCTTGTGCTTCTGCTATGTTGGTATATTGAGAGCCTTCGGTGGTAGTGTACTGTCTTGGAGACATATTGCCCTGGCTGTTACAGTGTCTTTACACTGGTATCTAGGCTTCTAGGATTGGATAATTAAAGATTAAAGTGCTGATTTCCAGTTTTGTCTTTGTTGAGTGGGTGTTTTGCTCCTTGGTTTCTATTTCCTCTGTGAATTTTAGAAGAGTGTAATGGCTATTTGTTACCTGATAGAAAATTACCTGTGGTCCAGATTGCTGTATTCAGTGGGGGCTCCAGGTAAAATATGTTTCTGAGTATTGGGAGCTGGCACTTAGCAATGGGAATAGTCTAAGGTCTGACAGGCTTCACAGGAGGAAGAGGAGCATAGTGTTTACTCAGGATCTGCTTACTTAGTCTCCTTGGGATAGGAGTAGATAGTGAAAAGAGGTCACCCCAGAAGGTCTGCTATTGCACTGGGCATTGTTGTACAAAGGAAGTAAGTATTCATGAACCCCAAAAGACCAGTCAGGAGCTGATCCGATGTAATCATACCAGGGTCTTTATTCAAGCTAGCTCAGGCTTAACTCACCATGACAGTTCAGGTGGAGGAAAATCCCTGAACAGTCACCGAGACAAGGTTTTATAGAAAGCAGCAAGCAAGAGGTGCATGTTTCTAGCCTGGCAAGAATCTATTTGGTGTGCCACTGTGGCCTCTAGCATGATTGGCTGGTGCTGGGAGCCAAACTGTAAACTTAACTTTTGATTTCTTTCTAATTGGTGGTTGTTATGCAGGGGGCGGTCTTATTGGGGGTTAACCTGGAAACTAGAATTTTGGGGGGAAAATTAACCTGGACATGCAGGTTTTGATGGGGTTAACTTAGAAACTGGAGGTAGGCTCAGGTCTTGTTAGGGGGTAACTTAGACACTGATGCCAGGTACTGGCCTGTTAGCTTACTTGAGTTCAAACTTAGGTCAGATTCTCTGAGATGGAGTTTGAAGCCAAAAATTTGGTCTCTCAGCCTGGGGGATTGGTTCTGGAGAACAGAAAAAGGGGGAAGATCTAATCAACCTACTTGCTTCCCTGGCAGGAGTGTCCTGTGTGTTACCAAGGGGTGTCTGCTAGAGTTGGGTGCTGGATAATGCAACAAGTGGGAAGAGGGAGGTTAGGGGAGAAGGTCTGTGGGATCCACAAGAGATATGGGCAGGAGCAAAGAGGAAGGTCTCAGCAGGTGTTTTGTTGCAGAACTAGGAATGAGGCTAGGGTCTGGGTTTAGAGGAGAGGAGGGAGCGGTGACAGCCTTCAGTTAGCCTACCTGTTTCCCTGGTCTACTCTGCTGTTGTCTTCACAGAGAATGCCTGCTGGTATTAGAGGCTTGAATAATGGGATGAGTTGGGGGAAGGGAGATTGGAAGAGATCTTTGTGGTCCTTTTAGGCTGGGATCAAAGGGGAAAGATAGACTGTCCCACACGTCAAAGGTGAGGATGAGCTGGGGATTGAGAATTAAGGAGAAAAGAGAGAGATGAAGAGCTGTAATCAGTCTTCGCATTTCCTTCCCTGATAGGAGTGGTCTTTGGGTTAGCAAGGGGGGCATGCTGGAGTTGAGGGCTAGGAAAGAGCAATGAGTTGGGGGAGGGAAGTTAGGAGGGGATCCTGAGAATCTATGGGATCCACAGGAGATGGGGCAGGTGGGGCAAGGAATGCTGGAGCAGGTATTCTATTGCAGAGCTGGGGTGAGACTGGGGGATTGATCTGGAGGAACAGAGGGGAAGGTGAGGATCTATGCTCAGCCTACATCTCATCTACATAAATAAGGCAAGAGTGTGACCAAACCTGTTGAGATAAGTCAGTTAGGTTGGCGTATCTGTCTTAACTATAAGAATTTGGGATAAAACTGGATAGTATTTCATGTTTTGTTTTTTTAAATTAAAGTCATATTTCATACTTCAAGAAATTTGCTGTCTTTTCAATCATTAAGTTAATGAAGGGCTTTTAACTCTAGTTCAAGTAAATTTCATTCAGATTTACAAGAAGCTATTGAGTTAGATATTCTTCAATTATATTTAATTTTTTACTTTATAAAGCTGGGCATAGTGGTGCACACCTTTAATCCCAACACTTGGAAGGTAGAGGCAGGTGGATCTCTGTGAATTCAAGGCTATCTTGGTCTTCTTAGATAGTTCTAGAGTAGTCAGAACTACATAGAGATACCCTGTCTCAAAAATAAAAAAACATTTAAATTTGCCTCTGAACTTTGTACAAATTGCACTCCATACCTTGGCAAACCTAATGCATGAATTGTTTTTCCAATATGTATATAGTATACAATATTTACCTACAATCTCAATTGAGAGTCTACACATTTGACACGATAATCACACCTCCCCATCTCCTTATCTCTGCTTCAAAAAAGTAGGGGGGGCAAACTGAAAGAGGAACTGGGATTTAAAGTCAGTCACTGGCTCAGAAATGGTGGGAATTGAGAGGAATTAAAGCTAGAGAGTGTATTAGAACAGTCCTACTAAAACACACCCCTGTGGCTCTTTCATCCTATGGGATGCCTATGGACATCACCATCTTGAAACAAAGTCATTTTGATGATCCCACAGGAGACTCCTCAAGGAGATTGAGCACATTAAGCGTCTCTCAAAGAGGAGGAGTGAAGATCATGAGGCTAAGGAAGAAGAGCCATTCCAGAGATTCCAATATCATTCTATAAGAGAAAAAAGAGTTGGGGCTGGAAAGATGGCTCAGCTGTTCAGAGCTCTTCCAAAGGACCCAGGTTCAATTCCCAGCTCCCAAATAGCAACTCACAACTGTCTGTAACTACAGTTTCAGAATCCAATGTCCTCACACAGACATGCATGCAGGCAAAACACCAATGAGCATTAAATAAACAAATAATAAATAATTTTTAAAAAGAAGTAAGTGGCTAACTGACATGGGACTTCTCTGTTGTGTAACTGCACTTCTAAGTCACCCAGGGAACATGCCACTTATATAGCCATCTGTGGGTGCAAGTAATAAACTAGTTAATTCAGCTAGGGAAACTTAGAATGTTTCTTTTGCCTGACAATGCTCTGTTTATATAGAGTAAATAGCTGTTTGTCTTCCCAGGAAAAAAATCATGATAAAAACAAAATAAATGACATGCTCCATTCTCTAAGGTGCATGCAGGTTGAACATTTCATAGAGTTGGCAGTCATGAATCACAGCAAATGCTTTCTTTAGATCTTCTAGAGAGTCTTCCCTCATTCCTTTTGTTAGAACTATCCTTTGTTTGAGAATTTTGTATATGTGTATAATGTGATCAAATCCACCACCTCCCATGCTCTCCTCTCCAATTCCTCTCTCACCTCCTTACCACTTTCCTCTCCAAACTTTCAAACTCTCTGGGTCTATTCAGTCCTGGCTGTATGTGCATGAGTGTAGAACCATCCACTGGAGCATGGGTAGCCTCTCAAGTCTACATCACTGACAAAACTGTCTCACCCACCTACCAAAGCAATCACTTGTTAGGAGCTATTCAGATAGGGGTGGGTCTTCCTCAAGAATTATGTTTGTAATCCAAGGTACTGTGGGTTCATGTGTGCAACTGTACTATCATGCCCAGCAAACACTGTGTCTAGAGAATAATCTATTACTATCATTTTGCTAGAGTGGAAAAGCCTGGGATAAGAAATAAGACAAAAGACCAGGCTGGCCTTACACTCACAGATATCCGCCTGATCTACACAGTGAGTAGTAGACTATCCTCCCTAGGAATGAAGGCATGAGCCAGCATCCCTGGCTCTCCTTTTATCTACTTCACTGCTGCACAGAAGCCTATGGTCTTTCTCCATTACTATTCTATCTTTCTGTCTCACCTCTTAACAGCCCTCTCTACTTGAACTCCCTCTTCCTTTTTGTTCTCATAGAGACCAAAAGTACTCTTTTCAACACAAAGTTGGTCCTATTCTCCTAATAATGAAAGCTCTTCAATGACTTCCCATTATGCAAGGGCAAAATTGGCCTCTATCTGGACTCCAGGGTCTGTCTCTCTAAGCATTGTGTTCTCGTCACATTGGCCTCTCGGGTCCTTCAACTCTGCACCTTTTACTTCTTCAGCTATCTCACCCCCCAAACTCAAGTTCAAGCTCGCATAAGTTTCACTTTCTCAGAAGACAACAATAGAACATCAATCTGAGTTATTCTTAGGATACTCTAAAATTCATGGACTCACTTGCTTTGCCAATCACAGAAACATCCTTGTTAATTATGCCATCAAGACTCATAACCTAAGTTTATCTGACAGCTCTCTGATGATAGTGAATTTATCTGTTTCATTCATTAGTCATATGAAGGACCTAGAACTCAAATATTTATTGAACAAATGAAAACCCTCACTATTTGAACTTTTTTGTTCACTGGCCAGAATTTGTGCCCTCAAAATGAAGCATAAATTTATCTAGATTACTCTTCCTTACTGGCTTAGTTTTGTTTCTAGGTGCTATGAAAAAATACCCAGACAAAAACAATTCAAGGGAAAGGGATTTATTTCAGCTCACAGATCAAGGGTATAGACCATTAGGGCAGAGAATTCAAGGCTTGAAGCAGCTAGTAATACCATACCCATAATCAGGAAGAAGAGAACAATGGATAACTGTGTTTAGCTCACTTAATCCATTTACAGTCCAGGATCCTAGCCCAGAGAACTATGTCACCCACAGTGGATGGGTCTTCTTACCTCAATTAACATCAAAATAATCCCCCAGGGGCAGAGTTAGAGACTGGTGTCCTAGGAAATTCCAGATTCTGTGAAGTTGACAATTGACATTGTCATTTAAGTTGCTTTTCTCAGGGCACATTATTGTAGGAATACAAATTTTGGGAGGAGACTTTTTTTTGGATTTTTGTTTTTTTTATTTTTCATACTTTATTTACATTTCAAATGTTTCCCCCTTTCCAGTTCTCCCCTTTGGAACCTCCCCATTCCCTCCCCCCTTCCCCTGCCACTATGGGGGTATTCTCCCACCCACCCACCCACTCTCATCTTCCCTCCTTGGCATTCTCCTATACTGGGGGATCTAACACCCTCAGGCCTAAGGGCCTCTCCTCCCCCTCATGGCTAACAAGACACTCCTCTGCCGCATATGTGGCCAGCACCATGAGTCCCTCCAGGTATATTCTTTGGTTGGTGGATCAGTGGAGGAGACGTTTTTGTCTTAGCCTTCCATGATGTTTGTGATGGGACCTAGATATCCAGAATTAGGTTGTTAGTAATGTTTCTTAGTAAGGCTATCTGGCTTAACTTTGCTAGGTATGTGTTTAAATCTCTTTTTGCTGTCATCCCAACTTGTCAGATTAGTCCAATGGTAGACTTCAGATTATAGAATCCAGAGGTGGCAGATAACTGTAATAAAATCGTGTTTTCTAGACATAGCAGGGACTTACACATATGAACTTAGAGTGGTTATGACAATATGTATAAAACCTGAACAATATCAAGCCAGACCAAAATCCCAACATGGAAGCAGGTAGTTGTTACAATGTCCCATCATTAGCCGAGGAGCTCATTGGCAGTTCGGTGCATGCTAGGCAAAAGAGAGTAGGCTTTCTTTAGGGTTGCATCCCCTGAGAGGTTGTTCATGGTACATTAGATGGTCTCACACCCAGGTATTTACTAACAGCACAAAGGAGATTCAGTATCTATTTTAAAAAGAAAATACACACACACACACACACAAACATACACACGCATGCCAGGTGGTTGGTGACACACAACTTTAATCCTAGCACTTGGGAGGCAGAGGTAGATGGGTCTCTGAGTTCAAGACCAACCTCATCTACAGTCTGAGTTTCAAAAAAGCCTAGGCTACACAGAGAAACCCTGCCTTGACAAAACAGAAAAAAAAAACAAAAACAAAGCCAAACAAACAAACAAGCAAATAAACAAACAAAAAAACCTACCTACCACTCATTTAGGGTCACAGTGCAATAGTGAAATGTCATCCTGGTACATTGTTTTGTCACAATGGAGCATTGATATATCATAATAAGGCAAAGTGATGGCACAAGGTAGTATTTTATACCTGTTTACACTTTTGAAGTCACAGTGAAGCAATGTGACATCACAATGGACATTGAAATATTATAATTGAGCATTGTGCTGTCACGGTGAAACACTGTGAAGACATAATAGGTTTTGTAATGTCAGAATGATACAGGGATGTAACCTTAGAAAGCTGTAACGTTCTAATGGACAATAATAATGTCACAAAGGAGCACTGTAATGTTCTGTGCCACATTATGTTGGCACAGTGTGGGTAATGTGATGTCCCAGTGGGGTATTTTATGTTAAAATGGAGCTTTGTCATACCATAATTCATATTCTGATGGTACAAGTGGACACTGACATTATAAGTAGCATTTGGATGGCCTATTGAAGTATTGTTAACATAAAAAATTAAATTATCAGAATTCTACTTTGTGATGTCACATTAGAATATTTTGTTAGCATACTGGAGAATTGTAATGTCACCATGGGGCATTAACACATCATAATTTGTCTTATGATGGCACACATGGGCACTATGATGTCATGATAAAATATGCTGGTAGTACAGTGAAGCTCTGTGATGGTATAATCCAATATCATAATGTTACAAGTTATCATTATTTGTAAACAAAGATTCTTATAGTTAGGATGCACAATTTAAAAATTGTTATTTGGGTCCAAATGGTTATTCTTAATTAATAAATAAATTCACATAAAAAACAGTTTAGCATCTTGATGGCACATTTTAGCTTTGTGATGTCACAGGTTCATAATACAATAAAACAAACTAGTAGCAAGGTGGTACAAAGCATCATTGTAATGACACAGTATACTCTTGTGGTGGCAGAAGGAAGTATTATGGTATAAAAATTAAACAATGTCATGTCTCATTTTCACATTATGATGACAAAATGGAGCCCTGTGATATCACAATTCAGTACTGGGATAGCAAAATGGAACTTGATAACTTTGTAATTCATCATTTTGATGTCACAATTTAGTATTGTGATATTAAAGTCAGCATTGAAATGCATGTGAAGCGTTGTCATCTTACAATGCAGCCTTAGGGTGCCACAGTATTGTACTTTGATGTCACAGTGCAGCACTAAGATGGCAAACTGATCTTTATAATGATACAATATACTATTGTGAGACACAATACAGAATTGTAGCATCACAGTGGAGCACTGCTATAGGATTAAGGATCATTGTGATGGAAAACTTTGTTGACAAATTATACTATTGTGATGGGGAAATGCAACATTGTTTTATCACAGTAGAGCATTGTGATGTCATAATTTGGCAATGCAATGGAACATGCAAATGTCGGAATTCAGTAGTCTGATTGCAAAATTGATAATTTGATTACATGGAACATGTTAATGTCAGAATTCAGTACTTTGATTGCAAGGTTGATAATTTGATTGCAAAATGTAATATGGTTATGGCAGAAAAAAAGCATTGTGATATCACACTTCTGCATTATGGTGACAAAAATGGATCGTTGTGACGTTATATACTATTGTGATGGCAACATGCAGTACTGTGATGACATAATGAATTTTCGTAGTGATATCATAATGTAATAATTCAGCATTGTGATAACATTATCCAGCACAGAGATGGCACAGTGGAGCTTTTTGATGTCATGAGACCACATTACGATATCAAAATTCAGAAGCATATAGTTATCATTTAATATTTTCATAGCACAGTGGAGCATTGTGTTACTACATTATTCTACTACCTTGCCACAACCCAGCATTGTGATGTCAAAATTGACCATTAGGAGGGTCCAAAAGAGGTCAGCTGTCATAATTCAGGATTATGATGTCACAATGGAACATTCTCACATCATAACAAAATACTGGGGTGCCATATTGAAGCAGTGTGGTGGCACATGGGAGCACTGTGAATACACACCATTTTGATGAGATGTTGATGATGTCTTATAAGCTAATGGAGTATTGTGATGATGATGAACACTGTGTTGACTTACACAGTGTTGCTGACACACTGTAACATTGTTATGACATAATACAGCATTGTGCTTGCAACTGTTACAATTCAGTAACCCTAGCCATTGCAATGACTAGCCTAGCCCTAGTCCTAGCTCTAGTCCTGGCTCTAAACAAAACCATAACTGTATTAACAAACCGTAACAGGATCTCAGACATACTTGCAACCCTTTACTATCTGTAGAGCTTGGCCTAGGGAGTGGCACTAATAGGATATGTTAGAGGAAATGTGTTTCTGTTAGGGAGAGCAATGAGACCCTCTGCCTAACCACATGTGAGCCAGTTACCTCCTAGCAGCCTTCAGATGAAGATGCAGAACTCTCAACTCTATAGCACCATGTCTGCCTGGGCGGTGCTATTCTCCCACCTTGATGATAATGGACTGAACCTCTGAACCTGTAAGCCAGCCCCAATTAAATGCTGTCCTTTATAAGACTTGCATTGATCATGGTGTCTGCTCACAGCAGTAAAACCCTAATTAAGAAACTTTCCCAAGTTAGTTTTCATCATAATACTTTAGAACAGAAACAGAAGAATGAACAATACCACTACCCTAGCTTCAACATTAAACAAACTCTAGACCTAACCCTAAGCATTCCTCAAACCAACCCTCTAACACCAACCTTACCACTAAGATTAAGCATAAACTCGATCCCTAACCCTAATATTAATTCTAACTCAAACTCAAACTCTAACCCAAGTAGTACCATCAGATCAAACCCTAACGTAAATTGTAGATTTAGCTTGAGCCTTAATCAAGCCCCTAAGGTAACCCAGCACTGACAATAGCCGTAGACTTACACTAAAGCCTAAACCACCCAAACTGTAGACGTACCATAATCATAATGCGAACTCTACTTCTTGCCCTAAGCCTAACTTTTCCCTATACTTAGCCCTATAACCAAATTAACCCTAAACCAGTCTTAACCTACCCAGATATACCATATACATTTATAGTAACTTCAATCCAAACCCAAACCTAGCCCCTAACATTCACTTCCTCCTTAACTTTAACCTTAACTCTAGCCTATCCCGATCCTAACTTACTATATATAATCTTACCTCTAAACCGTCACCATCCAATCCATAGCTCTATTGCTCTGACCCTAATATTAACATTTAACCCTAACCCTAAATTCTACTCCTGCTGTAGCCATTCTTCTATCACAAACCCAAATTTTTTTCATATTTTATTTACATTTCAAATGTTTCCCCTTTCCAGATCTCCCCTTTGGAACCCCCCCATTCCCTCTGCCCTCCCCCTGCCACTATGGGGATAATCTCCAACCTACTCACCCACCCACCAACCCACTCTCGACTTCCCTCTTTGTCATTCCCCTATACTGGGGGATCTAACACCCTCAGGCCCAAGGGCCTCTCCTCCCCCTGATGGATAACAAGACCCTCCTCTGCCACCATGCAAATAACCTTAATTTTGAATTCTAGTGCTCTTGATAACTATTATCCTGACTATAATTCTAACTCTCAATCTAATTAGACCCTAACACTAAACTCTACCTCTCACACTAGAAGAACCCTCTTTCCAACTCTAACCCTAATTCAAAAGCTCAGCGTAACTAGAATCCTAACGATAACACTGGCCATCACCCTAACCTCAAGCAGAAAACTAGCCCTAGTCCTAACACTAACACTTACCCTAACCCTAACGCTAGCCATATGGCAAACCCTAACACTAACCCCACCACTAAGCCTAGCTTTATCCCTAACCACAACCGCACTTCTAACCCCAGTCATAGATCTAACTTTAAAAATAACCCCACTCATCCCGACTCTAACCTCAACCCTAACCCTAAAACTAAATCTAACCTTCTCTCTAACCTTGATCTTGACCCTGACCCTAACCTTTACTCTAACACATCTAGCCCTAGACTTTAGCTTAACTCTCGTCTTTCCCAAATTTTAGTCCTAAGCAATAACTCCAAACTCATTCATTGTACAAACTCTAACATTAACACTCTCTGTGGTAGTTTGAATATGCTTGGCCCATGAGAAGTGACCTTATTAGGAGGTGTGGCCTTGGTGGAGGAAGTGAATCACTGTGGAAGTGGACTTTGAGTTCTTATCCTCAAGCTGCACTCAGTGCAGAAGAGCTAGTCTTTTCCTGATTCCCTTTAGAATAAGATGTAGAACTCTCAGCTCCTTCTTCAACACCATGCCTGACTGGATGCTGCCATGCTCCTGCATTGATGATAATGGACTGTACCTCTGAAACTGTAAGGCAGCCCCAATTAAATGTTGTCCTTTATAAGACTTGCCTTGGTCATGGTGTCTGCTCACAGCAATGGAAACCCTCACTAGGACACTAACTCTAACCATAAACGCTAACCTTAACTTTAACCCAAACTCATGCTCAAGCTTACCCCTACTTCTAACCCTAAAGCTATTCGTAACTAAATACCTAGCCCTATTCCACAACTTAATTCTAACTAAAGCACTTACCATGCCACTGAACTTAACCTGCCTCTAACCTTAACCATGAAATTATTCTAGTCCCTCATCCTAAGACTAACTTATTCTAACATTAATTCTAATACCACCCTAGCCCTAATAAAAATATAATCTTCGTTTTAACACTAATATTCCTAACCTTATTTCTAACTCTACTTTAACTCTAGAAATACACTACCTGTGATTCTAATATAAACCTTAATCCTCAAAGTATTGCTGTCCCTCACTCTAATCATAAACGTAACAGTGCTAACAATAAAACTAACGAAATCTAACTAGCCCCAACCCTATCCACAGCCCAAACTGGATCTTTAAACCTAAACGTAACCTTTACACAAGCTTACTACCACCAATAACCACAATCAGACCCAGCACCAACTCTAACCCTGAAACCAACCCTATTCATACTATTTACCATGAAACTGACTCCTGACTGTAGTTCTGACTACATACTTAACCAAACCCTAATCTAGAATTAGCCCAGCCCTAACCCCAAGACTTAACCTAATTCGATTACTAACTCCAATGCTAACCCTAACCCTAGCCCTAGCTCTCATACTAACCCTTATTCCACTCCTAACCGGACCTTGAGTGTTGACTTAAACCTAGCCTACAGCACTCATCCTAAACTAACCAGAACCCTAACTACGGCTCAGTCTTCGCCCTGACCCTTATCCTAACCATAGCACTATTAATGACCCTTTGAGCCTATCCCTAACGGTAATTGCCTAAATCCTTACCCTACCCTTTACCGTGGCACTAATCTAACTCTGTACATAACTACAAGTCTAATACTCCCCTAGCCCTAAGCAGAATCTCAATCCCTAATTATTAACACCGACTTAAAAGTATTCCTAACCTTAACCATCATCACAAACCCAACGTTAACCTTATACCTAACTTTCTAATTGTATTCCTAAGGTAACCTTTACCCCGCATCCTAAACTAACCTTTAAAAGTATCTTTTATTTGCCTCAGTCTCCTAAACTAAGCCTAGTCCTGGAAGTTTCTGGACTCTGTACAATCTTATCTAGGACTAGAATGCTTCACCTCTGAGACTTACTGTTGAATAAGCTCACCCTTTCTACCTTTTTCTGAACTCTTGCTAGCTGGTTCAACTCAGCTCTTCTGGTTTGAACTCCTCTCCTAGCTGACTTAATCAATCTGGCTTTTCTCTCGGCCTCTGAATTGCTCTGCTTGTCCTCAAACTAACTTTAGCAATCTTTTCTAATCTTCTGGATCTTTCTCATTCTCTGGCTCATTCTGTCTTCACCTGTGTGTAGCTTGTTCTCTCTTCAGTCTATCTCTGTAAAACTCTCCTGGCAAATCTGCCCCCCCCCTTTCTCTCTCTGTATGATATATTTAATATAGTAAATGAGACATCACTCTTGGCTACCTGAGGGGGGAAAAACTCAGAAGAAATTGCTTCTGGTGTTTAGGAAGTGCTAGACTAGTAGGGAAGGAATGCCAGTGATTTTGATTTACTGCAGTCCCGGAGTGAGTTCTGGCCTCATCGAAGTTCATGGTCCATTCCTCACATTCCCTGCAGCTTGTTGAGAATCAATTCCTTTATGTCGGGAAGCTATCTCACTTCCAAGTTCTTTATTTTTTAATTAATCATTCCATCTGTTTACATCTCAAATGATATCCCCCTTCCCCGTTACCCTTCCGCAACCCTCTCATTCCATCCACCCTCTCCCCCTCTCCCTTTGCCTCTACGAGGGAGTTGCTCCACCCACCCACCCACTCCTGCCTGATCATTCTGTCATCCCCCTACACTGGGGCATCAAACCTCCACAGGACCAAGAGCCTCCCCTCCCACTGACGTCAGACAAGGCCATCCTCTGCTACATATGTATCTGGAGCTGTGGATGGATCCCTCTGTGTACACTCCTTGGTTGGTGGTCTAGTCCCTGAGAGCTCTGGGTGGTCCAGCCAGCTGACATTGTTCTTCCTATAGGTTTGCAATCCCCATTTGCTCTTCCAGCTCCCCCACTGGGGTCCCGAGTTCAGTCTAATGGCTGGCTGCAAGCATTCACATCTGCATTGGTCAGGTGCTGGTAGAACCTCCCAGGGGACAGTTACACCAGGTTCCTGTCAGCAAGTGCCTCTTGGCAACAACAGTGTCAGGATTTGGTGTCTGCAGACAAAATGGATCCCCAGGTGAGGCAGTCCCTGGGTGGCCCTTCCTTCAGTCTCTGCTCCATTTTTGTCCCTTTTTCCTTCGGACAGGAACATTTCTAGTTAAAAACTTTGAGATGGGTGGGTGGCCCCATCCCTGGATTGAGGGCTGTGCCTATCTACTGGAGGTGGTCTCTACAGGTTCTATCTCCCCTTCCCTGCACATTTCAGCTACAGTCATCCCCGTTGGGTCCTGGAAGCCTCTCGATTCTCTGGCATCTGGAACCCTCCAGTGGCTACCCCCACTGCTACATATTTTTATTCAGTTTCCTGACCTTCTGTATCTCTCTCTTGTCCCCTCCAACACCTGATCCTGCCCCCTTTTCCCTCTCCCTCCACTCTCTCTCCCAGGTCCCCCCTTCCTTCCACCTCCCAAGATCATCCTGTTCCTCCCTCCCCCATTCAGGACTGTATCCACACCCTGGTCTTCCTCTCTCCTAAGCTCCATATGGTCTGTGGGTTGTATCATGCACATTGTGAGCTTTTGGGCTAATATCCATATATCAGTGAGTACATACCATGTGTGTTCTTTTGTATCTGAGTTACCTCACTCGGAATATTTTCTAGTTGCATCCATTTGCCTGCGAACTTCATGAAGTCATTGTTTTTAATAGCTAAGTAGTATTCCATTGTGTAAATGTACCACATTTTCTGTATCCATTCCTCTGTTGAGGGACATCTGGGTTGTTTCCAGTTTCTGGCTATTATAAATAAGGCTGCTATGAACATAGTGGAGCATGTGTCCTTGTGATATGTTGGAGCATCTTTTGGGTATATGCCTAGTGATGGGATAGCTGGGTCTTCAGGTAGAACTATTTCCAGTTTTCTGAGGAACTGCCAGACTGATTTCCAGAGTGGTTTTACCAGCTTGCAATCCCATCAACAATGGAGGATTGTTCCTCTTTCTCCACATCCTTGCCAGCATCTGCTGTCACCTGAGTTTTTGATCTTAGCCATTCAACTGGTGTGAGGTGGAATCTCAGGGTTGTTTTGATTTGCATTTCTCTGGTGACTAAGGATGTTGAACATTTCTTTAAATGCTTCTCAGCCCTTCGAAATTGCTCAGTTGAGAATCTCTTATTTAGCTTTATACCCCATTTTAAATAGGGTTATTTGGTTCTCTGAAGTCTAACTTCTTGAGTTCTTTGGATATTTTGGATATTAACCCTCTATTGGATGTAGAGTTGGTAAAGATCTTTTCCCAATCTGTAGGTTGCCATTTTGTCCTATTGGCAGTGTCCTTTGCTTTACAGAAGCTTTGCAATTTTATGAGGCCCCATTTGTCAATTGTTGATCTTAGAACCTGAGCCATTCTTCTCTCCCTCTCAACTCTATTGTACTGCTCTCCACATACACTACTGTATTTCTGTACTCCATTCTCTTCTTCCTGGACTCTGTCTCTCCCTTAAGTACCTTCTCTTTCCTCTCTTTTCTCATGAGAGTTGGACATATCCTGTTCTGTCAAATCTTTCTCTGATTCTTCACTCTGCCACTCAATTAGACATTACTTTCAAACATGGGTGCTTCTTTCTACAAACTAACTTTGTCTGTATTCAAGTCAGAGATATTAAAGGTGTATGTTAAGGGCTGAGCCATACCCTAACTAGAAACAGGTTCAAATATACTATAATACTAACCTATGAACTAACTCTAATACTCACCTAGATCTAACCTTAACCCCAACACAATGCCAACCCAACACTTAACACTAACCCCAACCTTAACCCTAACATTAATGGATCCCTAAGCCCAAACTATGTTCAAACTCTAATACTATCCTTAACCCTAAAACCATTTCTAACCTCAGCCCTAAACCTAACCCTGCCAAATCCTCACCCTAACACTAATTAAGTCCTAATCCTAATCCTAGCACAATCACATACAACTAAGCTTAGCCTCATTCCTAACCAAAAAACTGACTCTACCCTTGACCCTTAAAATGAAATTATATCTAGCCTATCAGTAATTCTCAATTTAAAACTGTTCACACAAATCCTAACCTAAACATATCACCAAATTTAGCCTTAACACTAATTCTTACATTAACATTACTCTAGCCCAAATCATATCATAAGGAGGAGTTAAGATCTACCACTCTTGGCAACAATAATCTTACCCCATTCATATCCCTCACCCCAACTCTAAAGCTTATCTTATTCTTAACTCAAACACTAAACCTATTTCTATCCCTAAATCTAACACAGAACTAACACTACCTTAACCCTAGCTTTTTCCAGTCAGCGCTGAGTGATGGGTATCTCTCAGGACAACAGGCACAAGCACTTGCCCTACCAAACGAAACAGAAGTATGAACGGATGTCCTGCTGTCAACACTAAGATTGGCCTTTGACATATGCACACAGTCTGAGTTTAAGGAGGCAGTAGGGAGTACTGTGTGCCCTAAGACTGAGAAAGGGGAAAGTTTACTGGAGCGCTAACTGTTCTGCTTGAAAAACAAGTATGTACTGTGTGGAAGCATCACCCGTCAAATAAAAAAAGCCTATGACCAATGAGCTGAGGCAGGATTAGAAGGTGGGAAAGAGATGGGATTCTGGGAAATAGTCAGGCATGGGAGATTTGTCAGGAACACTGATGAAAATAGATGCAGGAACCTGCAGACAGGTAACTAACCACATGACACGACTTAGAAAGGTTGAAACAGGATGATTGAGTTACGAGCTGGAGGAAACAAGCCAAAGCTGTTGACCTAGGCATTTGTTCATATAAAAGAAGTCTCCAAGCCATTATTTTGGGAACTTGCACATAAGTGGAAATGCCCATAATTACAAATATTTAGCATGACTACAAATATTGTTCTGAACATCTTAAAGATTTTGATCATTTTTTAAATTATCCCTAACAGTTTTCAATGAAATGACAATTTCTGAATTAAAGCTCTTTCAGTACTGAGATATGACTTTAAAACATAGAGACTTATTTTTTTCTTGGATCCTTACATAGTATACTATTATAGAACACAACAATTTTTTATATGATTCGGTTTACCAAAATAGGTACAGCTTAACAATGCTAGTAAAAACAAAGAGGTTAGTGATATATCTTCAAATCAGTTTCTTTTAGGCTGAATAGACTAATAGACATATTTTTAAGACAGTGATTCTCAATTTTTTAAAATGCTATAACCATTTAATATTCAAGTTCTTTGTCAGACTGCATAAGGTCAATGTTTTATTGCATTTTAAAATAGGAATTTTTCAGTCTCTAGTATTCAGTTGTGGTCCTAATTTTTAGTCTTTTATTTATCCAATCATCCATTACAATAAAATATCTGATAAACTTTAAAATGTCTATGGCTTTATAAATTAAAATATTTTAAAAAGCTATTTATAAAACATACAGTTTTTGAACTTTCTATAAAATTTTAAAAGTTTCTTTAAAAAAGTTTAAAGTCTATTAATTGTGTGTTTTTGCAATAGCAAAACAAAATGCCATTTTTAAGAGTAAAGACAGCACAACCATAACTTCACAGTGATTCTAAAATCAATACCATGTAGGTTACTTTTATGTTACAAAGTTTGGCTGCCAGCAAGAGTTCCTGCATATGATTGCATGGAGGTGCAGCTTTAATACCACCACCACTTCCTCTTGCTCCTCTTCCTCTTGCTCCTCCTCCTCCTCCTCCTCCTCTCTTCTCCTTCATCTTCCTCTTATTTATTTTTGGGGGGATTATGAGGACGGAAATCCCTACACACCTCTGTTCAATTTCCCGACCCTCTATAAATCTCCCCCATCCCCTCCCGGGGAACTGGGGGTAGCCACCAGAAAGTCTCAGATGCTATGAAAGCAAGAGGCTCCTAGGACCTAATGGGAATACATTAGCTGAAATACCCAACAAAGGGGAGAGAGACCATATCCAGAGGTTAGGCTTGTCCCCCAGTTGAGGGATGGGACAACCCACCCACCTCAAAAATATTAACCCAGAATTGCTCCTGTCTAAAGGAAATACAGGGACAAAGAGTGGAGCAGAGACTGAAGGAAAGGCCATCCAGAGACTGCCTCACCTGGGGATCCATCCAATATACAGACACCAAACCCAGACACTATTGGGGATGCCAAGAAGCGCTTGCTGACAGGAGCCTGGTATAGCTGTCTCCTGAGAGGCTCGGCCAGAGCCTGACAAATACAGAGGCGATGCTTGCAGCCAACCATTGGACTGAGCATGGGGTTCCCAATGGAGGAGTTAGGGGAAGGACTGAAGGAGCTGCAGGGGTTTGCCACCCCATAGGAAGAACAACAATATCAACCAACCAGACCCTCCAAAGCTCCCAGGGACTAAACCACTAACCAAAGAATACACATGGAGGGACCCATGGCTCCAGCCTCATAGGTAGCAGAGGATGGCCTTATCTGGCATCAATGGGAGGGGAGGCCCTTGGTCCTATGAAGGCTTGATGCCCCAGTGTAGGAGAATGCTAGGGCGGTGAGACAGAGGGTGGGAGGGTGGAGAAGCACCCTCATAGGAGTAGGTGGGAGGGGGGAAAGAGGACAGAAATTATATAAAGATCTTGTCCCAGTGTAAAAGTATCTTTGAAGACCTGTTTCCTTGGTTGGCTCCTGACACATGCTGCTGTCTAGAATGGCTCCAACCCTGAGTTAGGAGTTTTAAGTGAACTTTTGGTTACAGATGACAGATTTTTAACCATACCCGGGCCCATAATAACCTTAACCACAAGCCAATAGTCTATAACCAAGGCGTACAGGACATTAGAAACCCATACACTTACGACCAGACAGAAAGAAACATGTAGTGGCCACATACATATTATATATTTAAAATAGACAAAATTTTCCTTACTTCCTCCAGCTGTAATTTCAAGGGAGCAGCACCTTGTTACCTGCTGAATTAAATTCTCATGGGCACAGTGATT
The DNA here is from genome assembly GCA_019843965.1 of Rhynchomys soricoides. NCBI lineage: Eukaryota > Metazoa > Chordata > Mammalia > Rodentia > Muridae > Rhynchomys > Rhynchomys soricoides. Next base: position 40,622 of record JADRCH010007225.1, read on the forward strand.
TTGTAGCAGGAGTAGCCACCAGCTTCCTTACAGGAGAAAGCTGAGGAGCTGCTGGTGCTCCTTTAAGAGTAGCTTGTACAGATCTGGCAAGAGGCAGGGATTCACTAGCAGTGATCGGCTCCTAACTACAGGTGCAGGGCTCCAAGGGCAGTGCCAGCTTATCAGATTTTTGTTGTCCCAATTCAGCCATTTTTTTTTTTTCTGAACATCCTTGAGATGTGTTAAGACTAAGTCAAAGGGTGAATGGCCAACAGATGAAGTTTGGCCCATTTTTCCAAATATGAAAGATTAAAGATAAAACTAAACAAAACTATGACACATTAGACATACCAGGTGTTTCCCCAGTGGAAACCAGTGAGGGGCAAGGCATCTCCTGTCCATCTCTGACCTCTATTGAAAATGTAAGTTTTATGCAAAAGGGCTTCAGTTTGGTACCGTCTTTAAAAATGTTTTCCTTTATAAGAGTTGCCATGGTCATGGTGTTCCTTCATAGCAATGAAACCTTGAGACCCTAACCCAAACTTCTAATTATATCCCTTACCCCAACCAAATCCCTAAACCCACACCCATGTATTCAAGATTCTTTTTCTCAAATGTGTATTTTGGGCATTCTTGTAAAGAAAAGGAACAGATCAGGTGGTTGTAGTTTTATTGGCTTATACATGGATCCTCAATTCTATTTCATGGATCTATGTATCTATTTTTTGTGCCAATATTATGCTGTACTTATTACTACAGCATTATTTATTACTACAACATTATTACTCTGTAGTACACCTTAAAATTAGACATAAGAATATCTCAAAGAGTATTCTTTTTAAAAGGTTTATAAGTGCTTAGCATCCATGTATGTATGTGTACTATGTGTGCCTGGTACCCCTGTAGGCAGGAAAATGGTGTCACATTCTCTAGTAATGGAGTTAAGGGTTGGCTAGAAGCCACCATGTGGGTGCTAAGAACTAGACTTGGGGTCTCTACAAGCGTTCCTAACTGCTAAGCTGTAGCTCAATTATCCATCATTATTACTGTTCAGTATTTCTTTGGCTATTTAGGGTTTGGGTGGGGGTGTTGTTTTGGTGTGTGTGTGCTTCTATATTAATTTTAGTATTTTCCTATTTCTGCAAAGAGGCATTTGTAATTTTATTGCGATTACCTTGAATCCATACTGTTTTGGAAGGACAGCCATTGTTACAATAATTCTACTGCTCCATGAACACAGAAAATCTTTTCATCTTCTAGTAACTTCTTTGATCACTTTGGTTTAAAATTTTCATTGTAAAGATCTTTTACAACCTTATTTTTATTCTTTAGGTTTATTCCAAGGTCTTTTTCCACCTTAGATTATAGTGAATGGGGTCGCTTCCTTGATTTCTTTCCCAGTATATTTGCTACTGGTATATACAGGAAGACTCTCAATTTTATATATACTAATTTTGTATTCTCCCAATTTGCTGAGTTTCCTGATGAATAGTTTAAGGTTTATATTCACCTTAAACTATTTATAATCAGGTTTATATTTGCACCTGCAAATTATACTTTGTCTTCTTCCTTTTTCTTTACCCTGTGCTTCCCTTGTCTCAAAGCTCTAGTTAAGACTCAAGGACTATAGAGTGGAGAAACTGGACACCCTTGTCCTGTTCCTGATTTTCATGGAAATGCTTTAGTTGTTCTCTAATACTGGCTATAGGTTGTGACATACAGATTTTATTATTTTGATGTATATTCCTTCTACTGAGGGTCCCCCTTCCCCCCAGGTCTTTTATTGTGAGGTATTGCATCTTCTCAGAAAGCCTCTCCTGCATCTATTGAGATGACCATGTTATTTCTGTCTTTGAAACCCATTTATGTAATTTATAACATTAAATTATTGACTTATACTGAACCATGCCTGCATTTATCCCATCTTGGTTTAAGTCAAATGTGTCTAGAAATACAGACATTTCTTTAGATTTTCCAGTTTTATGTAATGTGTCTTTAAGATACTATGACTTTCTCAATTTCATTGGTAGCTGTCATAAGGGCTCTCTGTTCATCTCTAATTTATTAATTTGGTTTCTCTATGCCATCCAGATTCATCTAAGCGGTTGACAATGTCGCTATTCGTTACGAAGAACTTATACTAGTTTCATTCTCTTGCTGTGATAAAACACTGACCAAAAGCAACTTGGGGAGAAAAGGATTTATTTCATCTTGCACTTCTAGATCACAATCCATCATTGAGGGTAGTCAGGGTAGGAACTCAAACAGAAACCATGGAGGAATACTGATTGCTGGTTTGTTCTCTGGCTCACTCTTTGCTCATGCTCAGCTAGCTTCTTAGACAGCCCAGGCTCACCTGCCTAGGGATCCAGTGGACTGGATTATCCCACATTACATTTTGGTAACTAAGATTAGGTATGGGAGGGAAGCAAGATTGGCAAAGTGGGAAAAAATTGCAGGGAAAGAAAACTTGGGATACTATTACAAGTTGACATAGTTGATTAAAGACGGTTATGAGTTAATTAAGTATATACTTACAAGTTAATTAAGTACATACTTACTATAAGTTAATTAAGTGTGAGTTAAATAAGTATGCAAGTTAACTGTGGAAGGTTATACAGATTTTTATGTGTGTATACCTGTGTGAGTTCATGTGCACATTTTGTGCACAAAATACAAAGGTGGCAGTAGAGGTGGCTTTAGAGGACCTGAGATTGGTTCCCTATACCCTCATAGCCACTAATCACCATCTGTAACTCCTGTTCCAGAGAATAGGATGTCCTCTTCTGGCTTCCGCAGATGTAGTACAAAGACAAACACATAGGCAAACACAGACATAGGGTTTTTGCACAAAAGAAGGGATAAGTATGAGATAAGAGAAGACATATAATGTGCTCACTTCCGCAGCACATACACTAAAATGGGAACAATACAGAGATTAGCATGGCCCTATGCAAGGATGACACTCAAATTCATGAAGTGTTCCATATTAAAAAAAGAAAAGAAAAAAAGACATACAAATAGAAGATGGGATGCAGGTGAAGAGTAGTCTTTGAGTGAAAAGATATACCGAATAATCCTTGAACCTAACAAAGCAATGTGTAAACAAGCACTACTATGAGTATATATGCTAGAGTAGAGGTTGCATAAGAAACATGCTTAAATCACAGAATGAGATTGGTGGCACAGCTGCACTGAGCTGAAAAGTGGTTCTCGTATTTCTTTTCCTAGCAAGCTGCACACGGTATAGTAAATGGGTGCTGTAGCATGTGTTCCAGGTGGCTCCAGCATGTGGTGGAACAATTTGTAAATTCTTTCCTAGTAGATACCCCAGAAGTCCATTTTGACCTCTTCCAGTCCTGCAAGTTCCACGTCTGCAAAGCATTGCTTCCCACGCAGTTTCTACTGCTCTCCCAGGGTGAGATTCAAGACTCGTGGAGACCCAATATCAGTTCTCAGTGTGTCTGCCTGCTTCCCTTCAGAGATCTTCCCAGGCTAAGTTTATTTATAGGCCCTGCCTCTTGTAGGAAAGGAGCTTGCTGTGTATTTTCTTGGGCTTCAGTGGTGAGGCTTCTAAGTTGCCAGGAAACCCAGTGCTACATCATGATAGGACTGAGCATTGTGACTTGAAAATGGAATATTGTCATGCAAAATAGAGGAATAGGATCAGACACTGTTACAGGATCAACATGGGATACTGGAACAATTTGACTGAACAGAACATTATGATGGGATGAGAGGACATTGTCACAGGACAGGTTAGCATTGTAATGAGATACAATGAGTGGTGCACTGTGATAGGGACATTAAGAGATTTTAAGGAATCACAAGAGTGTTGTGATGGGACAAAAGAAAATAGGGGGCAGAGAAACCCTGGGATAACACATGAGTATTGTTGAGTAGCTGTAGAGACTAATTTAAATCAATTCAACACTGGACCATCGTGATGAGTACAAAGGTGAGAGAAATTCTGACATAATAGGACAAAGAAATATTGAGATTTGATAGATAAGAAATGCAATAGAAGACTGTGATGAGAACTGGAACTGAGGTGGGTAGGTGCGCATTTATTGAGTATCGCAATAAAAAAAGAAAATCACTCTGAACAGTAAAACACTGACAGGCCAATGAAGGGCTGTGATGACAGTGCAGCACTGTGATATGACAGAGAACATTGGGGTAGAAGAGAGGAGCACTGTGACTAGACTTCTAAATGTACGGCAAAAAATAAATAATAAAAATCCTGTGAGTGGTTGGACAGTTAAACATTGCGATGGGACAATGAACCATCATAATGGGACAGGAAAGAACTGTCCAAAAAACAGTGGTCCAAACATGGTGGCTCACCCTTTAATGCTAGCACTAAAAAGGGAGGAAGAGTTTGAAGTCAGCTTGGTCTACATATCAAATTCTGTACCAGCTAGGACTACGTATCAGAAATATTTCAAGGGCAGAAACAAAGTGAGATGCAGTGATGGGCATTGTGGTGCACTGTGATAAGAAAATGATGCGTGGAAATAGGATGGAAGAGCACTCATGATGAACAGCAGCATACTCTCGGGGAAAAAAAAAAAAAAAGAACAGAGACTGTGATGGAATGAGTAGTGTGATATCACAGTAGTACATTGTGACGGCCCAGAAGCGCGGTGATTAAAAACAACAACACAAAGATAAGTGTCATAATGACAATATAGCACTACTAGACAATTATGTACTGTTCCCGAAAGAGTACTGGAGCTTTATAATGGTACAGAAGAGAGGCACAGTGGGCACTTAAGACAATGCAGAGGAACCAGGTGATGAGGCAGAGAACACTGTACTAAAACAGTGGAATACTGATCGAACAACTGAGAGCTTTAGCTGGTACACTGGGTGCATAATAGAAAAACTGGACACTGATGGATAGGAGAGCACTATGATTGGACTATAAAGCACTACAATAGAACAATGGAGGACCGCAGAGTTGAGCATGGTGATGTAACTGGTACAACCTTACGGATCAGAATACTATATGACAGAATATTGTGACACTTGATGAGTTTTATGATGGAGCCCAGGGGAATAGAGAGGAATAGAGGCACTGTAGTGGGACAAAAAAAGAACACGATGGGTCAATGGACCACTGTTATGGGCAGGCTAGTGTTTTTTAATCACTACAGAATGTACTTTAAAAGCACAATGTGTTGCTGCCACCAAGTGAGATTCATCTCATATGGAGCAGAAGCAAAGAATTTTAGGCCTCTGAAACACCCCCTTAATCCAGACCTCTTCCTACCGTGGCTACTGACTTACAAAGTCCTAAGGAAAATATACTTGTAAGACACTAAGTTTCAAGGCAACATTATTCATTGGAAGCATCTAGAGTACTGAAAACCCCTCACCCTCCACACCTACTAGTTAATCTGAATTTTTCCTACCTCTCTAACACACTTCTTTTCATATGGAAGTCTCTAAACGTATGAAAGGCATGGTAGTTTGGATGAAAATGACCCCACAGGCTCATAGGGAATGGGACTACTGGGAGGTGTGGCCTTGTTGGAGTAGCTGTGGTGTTGTTGGAGGAAATGTGTTACTGGGGGCAGGCTTTGAGGTCTAGCAGCTCAAACCAGGCCTCTTGTCTGTCTCTTTCTGCTGCCTGTGGATCAAGATGTAGAACCTCTCTAGCACTGTCTGTCTGCATGTCACCATGCTTCTCAACATGACAATGGACTAATCCTCTGAACTATAAGCCACCCCTAATTAGATGTTTTCCTTTTTAAGAGTTGTCTTGGCCATGGTGTCTCTTCACTGCAATAAAACCCTAAGAAAGAAAGCTTGTTTGGAAAACAGAATGTGTTGCTGCTTCACAGTAATCTTTAATCCTAAACCTAATCTCAGTCTCTTACTCCAAACAGCTAACATTCCAAATGCTAACACTAATCCTAACCTTACCCACTAAATCACCCTAATTCTACCCTTAATCCTACTATAGCCACAGCTAATATTACCAGTACTCCAAACTCAACCAATACGCTCTGATCCCACCCCAAACCCTAATGATACATAGCACAGCAGCTCATATCCAACCTCACTCAACATTAGTCTTAACCATATACCAAACATTAATCTCTAATGCAAAATCTACCTGTAAATCTCAAACTTTAACCCCTAACCCTGAACCCCAACCTCTAGCCTTACCACCATTACTTCCCATAATCCTTAACAGTAAAAAGCTGAACCCTTACCTTAAACTCAATGTCTACTCATCTAATTCTAACCCTGATCTTCAATCTTAACTCTATCCCTGTCTATAGTCTGGCCTACAAACAGAAGAAAACAGAACCTCCAGGTTCTGTTGACAGAAGCAAAATTGTAATTGGCCACTCTTCACACCGCATGAACAGCTTCTGGCCATACTGCTTCTCTTTACACACACAGAGACACAAAATGACTCTAAGTTAAAACATTCTTGAAAATAAATCTATTTTAAAAATTCTTCAGTAAACATAATTTTACTATTTATTAAAGATGAAAGCAAATTTTAATACTAATGAAACGAGAGGCTTATTTTTACATACAAATCTTACCTGAATGTGGCACTTGCCTTTAATCCTAGCAATTTACAAGGCCAAGGAAGGTAAATCTCTGAATTCAAGGTCAGCCTGGTCTGAATACTGAGTTCTAGGTCAGAGCTACCTTGTCTCAAAAAAATCTTCACTTAATATCTTAGAATGCAAAATATAGAGAACCAAGTTGTTCAGAGTTGAATAATGAATGCTGAGTACCCATCCCATAAATTAGTACTAAATAGCAAAAATACACTTAAAACCATTTTAGAAACTATTGTATAATCCAAAACCAAATAATTCTAAACTAAAATTCACTAAAAAAAAACTTTATAAAATACATTTTGGTAAGTTAGAGAGAAAATTTTTTAAAAAAATCAAGATTTCTAACACAATATATTTAATCCAAGGTGTACTAATTTCTTACTTTCCCACTGATTGGTGTCTAGAAAAGTATTTTTAAAATTTTGCAAAGTGAAAAAGCTTTGAACTAACCTACTAATGAAAATACTTTACAGACAATAAAAATCTAAGTCTAAAGTGTTTATAAAGTTACTAGTACTAATCTTAGTGTACAGTAATGTCCTTAACATTGACTAAGCAATAACTCACTGACAGCCAGAGCAACATCCAAAAGACTGCACTCAAAAGCAAGAGGCCTTCGTTAAGTGTAGCACTTACATTCAAGCCATTATCCTTTCGCATATTTACACCACATATCTTCAGCTTCCTAAATAAGTGGTTAGCCCTGCCTAAAATAAGCAGTAAAACAACGTACTGCTCTCATGTTTAGAGCAGTATGTAATATATTTGGGATAGTTATCATCTTTAGAAGACCTAGAATCCCCTGGGAAATGAGTCTCAGGGTTTGATAGTAAGGGATTTAAACTGAGACAGGAAGACCCACCCTGAAGGAGGTGGCATTATTCCCTGGGTTTGGGTTCCAGACTGTATGGAAGTGAGAAAGCTAAGTTATCATGGCCACTCATCATTCTGTTTAACTATAGATGCAGTGTGGCAAGCTGCCACAAGTCACTCTTTCTCTAACTTCTGTGCCATGTCAGACTGTGATGTAACTTAACCTCTGAGCCAAAAGAAACCCTTCCTAGCTTGTTTTGGTTGGCATTTTATCACAGCACCAGGAAAAGTAACAGAAGACACAATGATCTCCAGCTATAAAACTGTCCAACAATGTACCTATCACAAACTATCCCTATTGTTGAACACTTAAGAACTTTCATTTTAATGGATGTCTCTCTGAAAGAAATGTGAGGCAACTCACTCTCTTGGGACTCTGATTCTTTTAGTAAGAGTACTGGGGATTGAATTCAGTCTCGCACCTGCCAGCTAAGTATCCTGATTAACAACATACCCAGTACCCTTCAGCTGTTGACTGCAATAAGACTTACATTGCTTGAGCTGGTCCTGAGCTTGCAACTCTCCTCTATCAGCCACCTGAGTAACTAGCACTACAGGGCTGGGCCACCAGCCTTCTATGATCACCAGTAATTGTAAATCAAACACAACAGATTCATAACCTTATAAGAATACATTCATGTTATAAAAATCTGAGCATTATAGGTTAGTTTGCATAAGGATTTCAAAATACATGGTTCACTTCCAATTGTCTTCATGACTTTAGTGTAGCTAAAATTTTACAAACTTTACTTTCCAAACTATTTTCAATCTGACATTTATTCTTATAAGAGCTACCTATTTGCGTTATTCTGTGTGTATTCAAGAGGATATATGAAAAAGTAGGTACCCTCCTATTACATTCATTCCACCAGAGATGTTCAAGTCTTCAAATGGAACTGAACATCTTTTGTGGGTTTGTTTGTTGTGTTTTGAGACAGGGTTTCTCTGTGTAGCCCTGGTTGTCATGTAACTCACTCTACAAGAGATCTGCCTACCTTTGTCTCCCCAGTGCTGGGATTAAAGGCATTCACCACCATGTCAGGCTTGGAACTGAACATCTTAATTCACTGATTATTATTGATGGGTCTTTCTTCAGTAAGTCTATGATTAAAAACATCACCACTACCACTTGTTTTATACTACCAGAATTTCTTCCCAGGAGTTACTTTCAAACCCTAGAAAGAAATTGGAAAGTCTAAAAACTTTTGCTCACTGTCCAGATCCATGGGCTTTGTCTCCAGCATGAGTTTTTCCATGTCTTTGAAGGGACCGGTGACATCTAAAGGTCTTACCACACTGTGTACATTCATATGGTTTTTCATGACTATGAGTTCTTTCGTGTCTTTGGAGAGAACTGTGACACCTGAAGGTTTTATCACATTGTTTACACTCAAAAGGTTTTTCTCCTGTATGAATTCTTTCATGTACTTGAAGAGAAGGGAGCCGCCAGAAGGCTTTACCACAGTCTTTACATTCATAAGGCTTTTCCTCAGAATGAGTTCTTTCATGTAATCGAAGGGAGCTCTGAACTCTGAAGGCCTTACCACACTGTTTGCATTCATAAGGTTTTTCCCCAGTATGCGTTCTTTCATGTCTTTGAAGAAATGAGGGATAAATGAAGCTTTTACCACACACCTTACATTCATAGCGTTTCTCTGCAGAATGAGACCTTTCATGCATTTGAAGTAAATATCGAGAAACAAAGGACTTACCACACTGTTTACATTCACAGAGATTTGCTTCAGCTTTCTTTCTTTCCTGTATAAGATTACTAAGACTGAAAACTTTACCATGTTGCTTGCATCCATAGGGTTTTTCATGAGTATGAGATAGTTCATGTACTTGAAGATTGCTGAGGACTGTGAAGCCTTTACCACATTGTTTACATTCATGTGGTTTCTCTCCAGTATGGATTCTTTCGTGTAGCTGAAGGGAACTTGAACAACTGAGAATTTCATCACACTGCTTACATTTGTAAGCCTTTTCTTCAGTATGAGCCCCTTCATGTACTTGAAAATAACTGAATCTTCTGACAGTTTTATCAAATTGTTGACATGCATAGAGTTTTTCTCCAGTATGAGTTAGTTCATGTAACTGAAGAGTACCAAGACAACTGAGACTTTTACCACACTGTTTGCATACATACTGCCTTTCTTCAGTGTGAGTTCTTTTATGTATGCGAGCATAAATGGGACTCCTAAACGTTTTACCGCACTGTTGACATTCATAGGGCTTTTCATCAGTGTGAGTTCTTAAATGCCTCTCAAGTAAACAGGGGAAACTAAAGGACTGACCACATTGTTTACATGCATATTTACATGGATAGCATTTTTTCCTAGTGTGACTCCTTTTATGTCTTTCCAGAGAAGAGGAATAGAAAAAGGCTTTACTACATAGCTTACACTTATAGGGCTTTTCTACAGTATGAGATCTTTCATGCACTTGGAAGGTACTCCAATCTCTGAAGATTTTACTACATTGTTTACATTCAAAGGGCTTTTCCTCAGAGTGAGTTTTTTCATGTCTTTGAAGAAAAGGCGGACATAGAAAGGCTTTACTACATATCTTACATGTGTAAGATTCTTCTACAGTATGAGCCCTTGCATGCAATCGAAGGGAACTGTGGCTTCTGAAGGCTCTACCACACTGTTTACATTTATAGGGTTTTCCCCAAGTATGACTTCTTTTGTGTCTTTGAAGAAAGGGGGAACAAAGAAAGACCTTACTACATATCCTACATTTATATGGTTTTTCTCTGGTGTGAAATCTCTCATGTGTTTGAAGTAAATATGGATAAGCGAAGGACTTACCACACTGTTTACACGCATAAGGTTTTTTCCTAGGATGAGCTATTTTATGTCTTTGAAGGGAACAGTGACTTCTGAAAGTTTTACCACACTGCTTACAATCATAGTAATTTTCTCCAGTGTGGGTTCTTTCATGTATTCGAAGGTAACTTTGACATTTGAAAGCTTTATCACACTGTTTACATGCATAAAGTTTTTCTCCATTGTGAATCCTTTCATGAACTCGAAGGGAACTGGGAGAACAGAGGGTTTTTCCACATTGCTTACATTCGTAGGGGTTATCTTCAATATGGAAGTTTTCATGTAACTGAAGATAACTGTGACATCTGAAGGTCTTCCCACACTGTTTACATTCATAGGATTTCCCTCCAACGTGAGCTAATTGGTGTAATAGAAATGAACTCTCATGTCTGAAGGACTTTCCACATTGTTCACATTCGGAGGTTCCCCCTCCGGTGTCAACTGTTCCATGACCCTGAAGGGGACTGGCAGGACTCAAAGCTTTCCTGGACTGTTCCCATTTGTAACATTTATCTTTACTGCTGGTTCTTCCATCTACGGAAAGCGAACAGTGGCAAACAAAGGCCACTCCACACTGTTTATAGGATTTTTCAACACTCTGACTTTGTTGCTGTATTTCACATGAACCTAGAAAAATATAAAGATTTTGAAAATATTTCATTTTCATAAAGTATCGTTAAATATTTGTGAGTTCAACGGTTTTTTACATTGTTAATATTTATATTGCTTCTTACCATATTTGTGTTCAGATGGTTTGTCCCCTAAGTGAGACATGACGTGCTCATTAAACGATGAATGACACGAGAGAACTTTTCCACACACACCACATTCAAAAGATTTTACTCCAGTAGAAATGTTAGTACTCCTGAGGAAATCTGGTATCCAGGTAAAGGTTTCTTGAAACTGGCCACCGTCTTTGTGCTCATAAATTGCATCTATCGTGCAACTTCTGTAAAAAAGTATAAGCATGTTAGCAATGGCTGCTTCGCTAATGATTGCCTGCTTACTAGTAGGTGTTGTCTTTACACTATTCATAAAAGTTTAGAAAACTGTATGCTTTTGCCACTTGAATTGTCTCAAAGGAAAAGAACTGATGATTCTACAATATCCACACAAAGAACTACTATCAAAATAGCTCCCATACAGGCTGGAGAGATGGCTCAGCAGTTAAGAGCACTGGCTGTTCTTCTAGGTCCTGAGTCCAATTCCCAGCATCCACATGGTAGATCACAGCACCTATCACTTTAGTCCCATGGAATTCAATGCTCTCTTCTGGTGTGTAGATGTATCTGCTGACCCATATATCCATGTATGTGAAATATATAAGTAAATAAATCTTATATATAAAAGCCCTAGTCATATAGGTGTTGTCCAAGCAAACTGTTTTTTTCAAATAGATACACTGAAGTGTGTATTTTTTGATGAAATCTTTCTAATGATAAATACATTGTAAAGTTCTGACTTTTGTTTCCTTTTAGAATTTTATCACTTATTTTATATGCACAGGTGTTTTGCCCATATGTATGTCTGTACAGCATAGCCATGCACGGTGACTACAGCTGAGAGCACTGGATGCCCTGGAAATAGAGATGTAGATAGTTGTAAGCCATCAGGTACGTGTGCTGACTAGAAACGGAGTCCTCTGGAAGAATAGCAAGTGCCCTTAAAAACTGAGCCATCCCTCTAGCTCTCTTTGGTTTTCTGCTTGCAACTTTTCATATTTAAGAGTTTCTTGAGGAAAACTTTCTTCTACATGTATTTGAAAATTACCTCAGGTATCTCCAAGAATGTTGGTACTGCTCTTCAATGTTCTCGTCTTCCCATTTGATGCCTAAAGAGATTTAACACACACACATACCCCTCATCAAAAATTATTAGAAATAACAGAAAAATGAGTTTCTTGGTTTGACATACACTGGACCCATTCCTGTTTATTAATTGATTTCTTCCCTTTCCAGATCACAGAACCAAGGAACGTTTGTTCTTGTACAGAATAAATGGTGGCATTCTTACCTACAGAAGCAAGGTTACTGCAGGTTTCCAGCATCACATCTCTGTATAGTTTCCTCTGAGAAGGATCCAGCAGAACCCATTCTTCCTGGCTGAACTCCACAGCCACATCCTCAAAGGCTAAAAATTCCTAAAACATCCCAAATACACACAGGAGAGAACAGATGAGATTAACAGACCTAGAGATTTTATACTCAACTGATAAGATGTCCACATAATTTTGTGGTATTCAGAATTTATTCAATGAAATTGAAATTCTAATGCTAGCCCTGAGATTAAAAAAAAAAAAAAAAAAAAGACAACAACAGAGAGTTCTAGAACAGTCAGGACTACACAGTGAGACACTGACTCCATGGAAAGAAAGAAAGAAAGAAAGAAAGAAAGAGAGAGAGAGAGAGAGAGAGAGAGAGAGAAGGAAGGAAGGAAGGAAGGAAGGAAGGAAGGAAGGAAGAAGGAAGGAAAGAAAAGTAGGAATACCCCTCAGGACTGTGCCTGGGAGATAAATGTGCTGCTAGGCCACCCCATTTTTCTTTCTAGAGTGGATTTCTAGTACCTATAATGATAGAATTCTGCTGAATGATACACATGAAAGGGACAGCATTAGCAGTCAAGAGGTTGCTTTCACTTACACATTTCTGCACACAAAGAATGGACTTTTTCTGGTATTGGGGAACCTAAGATTTTAGGAGACATCCCACTAACACAAATGGTAACAGCAGTTCTTTTATTCTAAATGACTTAGATAAACAAGGCAATTTTCTGAACTGTTAACTTTCTGAATGTTCTATACATTTAGAAGTACCAAGAAAATTCGCCACCACCACCAATGAAGTGGGCAATGAGTCTACTGAGTTTCTCTGGAAGACAACACTTCATGCATAGCGTCACTTGTTAAGTGGGGAACTGATTACACCAAGAAAAAAACATTTAGAAGCCTCAAAAGTAATTTATACCATGCAAAATTTACCACAGCAAGAATGATTGATGATCCTAACAACAACAAAATCAACACCCATTAAGTAAATAGAAATGCAAAATGAAACAATTAGATGGTATGTGTGTTTACAAAGAATGCAATGTTGTCAGGCATGTTGGCATGTGCTTATAGTCCCAGCTACTTGGGAGACCAGTATATAAAATCATTCACTTGCATTCAGGAGTTCAAAGCCAGGCTGTACTCTATTGCAAGGCTGCTACCTCAGGAAGGAAGAAGGTAGTAAAGAATAAGTGAGAGGGGGAAGAAAAGTGCGATCAAATGTCATCTCTTCTGGACTACACCTTTATAAAATCACATGAAAGTTTAAAAACAGAACAGACTTATAACAGGAGAAAGGCCCAAAGGGCCAGGGGAATGAATGGAAATCTTCAGCTGTCAGGAGTGGGGGGTCGGGGGAAATCTCTACAAAGTCCCAGAGACCTGGGGTGGGAGAGGTTCTCAGGAGTCAAAGTGGATGACTTTAGCAGAAACACATAACAGTGCCAACATGGAACCTAAAGAGGTCATCTTCTGGAGCAAGGCAGGACCGCCAGTGGAGGGATAAGGACATCAACACACCCACAAAACCTTCCTCCCAAAATCTGCCCTGTCTAAAAGAAATGCAAAGACAAAGATGGAAGAGAGACTGAAGGACTGGCCAACCAATAAGTGGCCCAACATGAAACCCATCCCATGGGCAAGCACCAATCCCTGACATTATTAATGGTACTCTGTCATGCTTATGGACAGGAGTCTAGCATACCTGTCCTCTGAGAGGTTCTACCCAGCAGCTGATGGAAAGAGATATAGATACCCACAGCCAAACATGGACAAAGGTCAGGGAAGAGTTGGAGAAGGACTGAAAGCCCTGAAGGGAATGAACTCTATAAGAGGACCAACAGAGTCAACTAACCCGGCCCCTGGTAGCTCTCAGAGACTGAGCCACCAACCAGAGAACATAAAGGGGCTGGAACGAGGCCCCCAGCATGTATGTAGCAGATGTACAGCTCAGACTCCATGTAGGTCCCCCAACAACTAAAACAGAGGCTCTCCCTAAAGCTGTAGCCTGGCTTTGGTATCCATTACCCAACAGGGCTGCCTTGTCTAGCCTCAGGGGGAGAGATGTGCCTCATCTGGCAAGAGACTTGATGTACCAGGGTAGGGGGATACACAGAGGGGGGCCCACCCTCTCAGAGAAGGGGAAGGAGGATGGGAGGAGGGAGTCTGGGAAGAGAGGTTGGGGAGCAGCATTTGGGATGTAAATAAATGAATCTAAATTTAAAACCCACACTTATCAGTTATTAGTTTTCAACTTTCTACGAATCCAAATGCTTAGAAACTGTCAGTCTTCTAAATAATAAAGTGATGGATTGCCTAGCACACAGCAAAGACTTTCAAACTACTTTATAGACACAAAGGGACAGAAACAATAGCAAATTTCTACATTTTGGAGATTTAGTTTCACTTCATAAAAAACGGTCAGCTTTACTTAAAAAAAAAAAAAAAAAAAGCCTGCAAAATTTACTACTCCACAAGATACCTCGATATCAGATACGGACCACATCATATAAACCAAGTCATCCTTCACTCTTTTATCTATGGAACTCTCTCTGTAGGCTTACTGCTTCCTTGAAGTACTTCTATAAACTTTGCCTGTGCATGTCTTTGAGACTCCTTCTGACTGTCTGTCATCCGCCTTCCAGGTGTTGTTTTGCCCAGCAGTTTGATGACTTACAAAGGGAATCTCTTCTTACTTCTGGTGTTTATGGTGATCAGCTAAAGGTACCCGGTTTAGGTGACTCGAAAGCTTTTGTCTCCCATCAAGAGGACAAGCGAAGGAAGTCCTTTTGCACTCCTGCAGAAAAATATGCTTCCCATTCAAAACTGATGGACACAGGCCAAAGCAACTCTTTGTTGGTATTTTAAGGTCATGGGGGTTGGGGGGAGAACCACTAACTGTTGTAGCCTACAATTTTAAGGAACTTTCTTTCTCCTTCTCTAGACTCCTTCACTCTCTACCTGTAAGTCTCTATAACTCTTCCCGTTATCCAGATACACTCTACTTTTGACACAGAGAATTCAGGAAACAAGTAAAAGCTACACTCTCACCTCCAGAACATATTCCTCATGCTAGGTGTGATGGTGCATGACTTTAATACCAGTACTCAGGAGGTAAAATCAGGCCTATCTCTGAATCTGAGGCTAACTTGGTCACCATAGCAAGGTCTAGGTTGAGAACTAAATGGTGAGATCCTGTCTCAAAAACAAAACAAACAAAAACAAAAACCAAACAAAACAAATCTATATATTATTTGTGAGATGGCTAGTGGGGACATCAGCACTAGCCAGATACATGTGTCTTCCCCTGTCTGAACTGTCCCAAATCTAACAACTGTGATGATCATTTTGCCCAAGAATCTCCTCACCCTTCATTAAGGAATTCAAAGGTCTAATTGTAGCCTTTTGACCTAATCTGGTTAATACATTTATAGAATTTTATTTTTAAATTATTTTTGTGTGTTTGCCTGCATGTATGCCTTGCACTATATGCATACCTGGTGCTCATGGAGACCATAATTGGCTACAAGATCTCCTTGGACTGGAGTTATAGACAATTATGAGCCTCCATGTGGGTGCTGGCAACAGAACCTGGGTCCTTTGGAAGAGGAGCCACTATTCCTAACCGATGAGCCCTCTCTCCAGTACCTATTTCTATCACTCGAACCACTTACTATGTGCATACAAAGAGGCTCCACACCTAGTCTTTAGTAGGGATCTGAGCCAATGAGAGCCATAGTCATAACCCTGATAACAGAAAGACAGTATTCACAGGAAACCCAAATTATCATATCAAGACTCCTACATGGGAGACAATGGGGAAAGAACCCTTAGGAATAGGATTCCCAGTTTCTTAGAAAGAAAAAGGCTGCTATCAACTCCATTAACAATGCCATGTTATGAACATAACAAAGGAACCTTCCAAGAACCCTGTTCTTTTTCATTTTAATACAGGTTGCCTAAAATCCTGCACCAATACATTAACCTGGCTAAAGGAAACCTACCTGTGTATTTTATAAAATCTCTTCAGATATTAGACAAAAAGTTTCAAAAATCAGAGCAGAGACCCCAAACTCCTTTCCTCCTACTTTCTGGATACAGCCTTTAAGATTGTATTTAATAATTAAGAGGACTCAAAGGCTAGAAAAGCCAAACCAGGAGGTTAAAGGGATTACTGGGACAACTTCCCATTCCCTGTGGAGTTCAAGAAGTCCAAGCATCAGTCTAAGGGAATTAACCTACCTTTGGGACAAATTAACCACCTAATTATCCCTGTGGTCACAGTATTTCAGCTGTGAGAGCACAAAGCAACTCAGCTATCATAAACCTCCCATGAGACCAATGGAAATTGCAAACTGGAGGACCACCAGAATCTACCTCCTACCATCTTGTATCTAAAAGTCTCACGCTAGGGTCAGACATGAAAACTGGCAATGCCCTAACTTTGCTCCTGTACAATAAGGGATTAGTTCCCCTTTGAAGACATGACCCTGGGGTTATTCAGGCTCAAGTTTTCCTTGGTACTCCATGCATAAGGCTCAGATGATCCAATAAATGTCAAGGGCTATGACTGTACTACATTCTCTTCCCTGATTACCTTTCTAATTTAACATCCGGGTCCTTTATCTTCCTCAGTCTTCCTCCCTAGCATTAATGGCAAACTCTAACCAGCACACTACAAACCTCTTCCAATATGTGTGATAAACATCTTTCATTCATTCCTTTTTGGTTCCACCAGCTGCCCAATTCCCTTCCTAAGTGGGACATTGCATCCAGTCCCCAGGGCCATTTATCACATCTGAAACCCTAAGCCCCTACCTTATAAAGGCCCAAGAACGTCTAGAGCCCCAAACATTCTCCCTTATCTCTTCTATGCACCCCTACAGCTTATAACAAGTTCTCCAACTGTGAGGCATCTCTAATCCCAGATGCTAACCGCCCCTTCTGTCACAATTATCATTAAAGACTCTAAACAACTTTCTTCAGAGGCCCAATTAAAACCTAAAACTTAGAAGGGGTCACAACTTTTTGTTGACACATTCATAGCTGTGATTCCAGCCTCTCCACGGGTCTTAATCCTTACAATGTAAGAAGAAATACACTCTTAATACCATCTAGCTTTATCCTTTAGACTTTAAATGGCAGGACCACTTACCCCAGATATTCAACCACTCACCTGCAGAGTCTTGCCTCAGGACATATGGGACACCTTCTACCTCTTTGCCATGGAAGAAAACCTTTCTTCCTTGAAATCTCCATACAGAAATAACCTCTTTTAGTACACAGGTGATTTGTTAACCTCTATTGACCTCTTCCCTCATATCAGAACAGCACTGTCATCAGACGAATCTCAGGGACATTTAGATTTCCCCTTCTGAGGCACTAATCCCCCTACTAATTAATGATTATCAGTAGGCACAAGGAGCCTTCCTAGATGTAAGATTTCCAACCACAAGAATTAAAAAATAACCTATGACCATGACCTTTCTGTCTACAGTTAAAGCTTTTTCACCCCAGAAACTCAAGAAGCCTAATCATGTGAGCTTCTTGGAGATTTTTATTTCCTCTTCCAATGAGGCCAAAGTAAAACTCACCCCCCCCCACACACACACACCTGCAACTCCAAGTGGTTTCTGCTCTCACCTTTCTGAGTTCTATAACTGCACAAGCCCTACCTTCTTATTCCCTTGATGTCATTTCAGGGAATTAATCCTAAATCTGCTTCTTAAGCTTTAAATTTTGCCACAACCAAGGAGATTACCTACTTCAAGTTATGAAGTTACGGGTACATGTTCCTCCTTTACCCCCGACCTCGGAGCTAATACGTACCATTCTTCCCGTCGTTCCCGTTGCTACTGTCACGCTCTTTACCTCTCCTTTTAAAAGTCCTGTTATGATGCCACTTTTAACCATTATGACTTTTGTTAAAGATACAGATAAAAAGCTAAAAACATATATTACATCACTAAATTTTGGAGGGATAACTCTTTTAGAGACTTAGAGCTAACTTTCCTAATTCTTACTTATTGGTTATGATTGGTGTTATCGGTAGGGAGGCCCGTGCTTAACTTTCTGGTGCTACAGACACCTTGCAGATCACAGGCCATTAAGTTCCAGATGCTACTGTCTCAGAGATATACACATTAACATAGCATGGATGTGGGCATCAAGACAACTTTCAATGGTGGACCTTGTTTTCCAACTTGAGGCAGGATCTCTCATTCTTGCTACTGTGCGACATATTCCAGGTCAGCTTCGGGGGGAGGGGGGAGGAGGACTCTTCTGTCTCTATCTACCATCTCTCCATATGTGATTATATACATGCACTACACATCTGTTTTTTACAAGGGTTCCAGGGGTTAGAACTCAGGTCATCAGGCATAAGCAGCACATGGTTTCTACCCACTGAGCCTCTCATTGGGTCTGACCCAAAGTCTGGGTCCCTACGGTTAAGTACTCTATAAAATATTTTAATGTTTGGAGTACTGGAAATAATTCATTATCTTCTAATTTTAACCTTCTTTCTGGCCAGTTTCACTCAATCCCATAGCTATAACCTCACGTAGCATGCTTAATTCTAAGTTAGGGAAGATTGGCTTTTGATGTCTAAAATACTGTAACTCTTATTTGTGACTAACAATTTCATTTAGCGTTATTTTAGTATTACACTAGGTTTTGGCTTGGGAAAGTAAAAGTTTAATCAGTGGGATAGTTAGTTTTAAGAGATAATCCGACAACGCACTTCATTTTAAGAGATAATTCGACAACGCACTTCATTAGAGTCTCAATGAGGGGGCAATCTAGATCAGGTTCGAATTTGGGTGTGCCTATGGAGAACTGTCTTGATCATATTAACCGAGGCAGGAAGACCCATCCACGGTAGATGGCACCAACTCCTGGTTTCTGGACTACATAAATGCAGAGAGGTGGCTGAGCACAAGTAAGCATGAAGACATTCATCCTCACTCTGCCTCAAGTTCTGGTCCTCCTTTCCCCTCCAGGACTGTAACCTGAATAAGCCTTTCATTCCCTAAAGTTGCTTTTATCAGGGTATTTTACAGCATCAGAAAGGAAACTAAGAATTTAGTAACAATCCTGACAGTTTCCAAACTGGTTAAGCTCTTTCATTTCTTCTCTTAAATGAGTTAAATTCCAAATTAAAACAGACTGTCTGTCACTAGTTTTGCCTAGGACAAAAAAAAAAAAAATCCAGGCACAGTGGCACACACCTACAGAGGCAGGCAAATCTAAGTTCAAAGCCAGCATGGTCTACAGAGACTCCATCTTAACAGCCCCACCCCCAACCACTACCACCACAACAACAACAAAAAAAAAAAAAAAAAAGAAAGAAAAATGTTCCCTATTGAAGAAACTATGACAAACTGAATAGCCAGAATTAAACATAACACCAGCTGAAAGCCAAATGATAGTTTTTCTCAAACATTTACTACTTCGTTGATTTCTTGATCCTCTTTCCTTTTCTCTTGAAAATCGTGTCTCTAACTAACTAGGGAAACTGTTTTAAATCAGATTTCTAGGCTGGTAATGGGAGCAGCTCTCTGCTGTTATTTTCTCCTGCTGTGTACCATCAAGCTTGTCCTGGACATTTATGGTAATGTATCAAGACACTAAGTGATCAACCGTTCTGTGTCTTCCTGACTGAGCCAATAAAGGTTCTTCCAACACAGAAACAGGATATATTTTGAGGTATCACTATAAACTTATTAAAAACCCTGAAGCTAGAAAGATGGCTTAGCAGTTAGGAGCATGAGCTGTTCTTCCACAGGACCCAGGTTCAATTCTTAATGCCCACATGGCAGCTCATAATTATAACTCCATCTCCAGGGGATCTGACACCCTCACAGGAATACATACAGCAAAACATCAATGCACTTAAAGTAAAAATAATAACATCATTTAAAAAGTTATAATAAATCCTGGGGTAGTCACCTTGACACTTCCACCCTGGAGAAAGGGGGGAGGGGGAGATGGAGAAGGTGAAGGAGACGGGGTGAGGGGGAAGAGAGGAAGACAGACAGAGTCTTAATTCTGGCACCTTTGTGATTAGGCCCTGAGAATCGCTAAACTAAAGGCAGCACATTGGAAAACATGGATATTAAATCAAAGTTTTAAATAACACATAGTAAAGGAGAGGTCTCAAGAGAAATTAAATATTTCAACAGAATCAAAAGCACATCTTACAAAAATTTATGCCACAGAGCACAAGCCATATTTGGGAGAGATTAAAACAATACATGCCTATACTATAAAGGAAGACAGCTGAAAAATAAACCATTCCGTAATAGGAAGCTAGAGAAAGAAAGAAATCAAGCACGAGAAAATAACAATTAGAGAATAAAATTGTAAACAGGAAATCAAGAGACAACCAGTCGCTCTAAAACGTGGCTTTTCCAAACTGTTTAGTCTCCAGTCATGGCTTTAAAGAGATGAATGATCTGATTAGAGAGGGCAACCTACAGCCACACCACCCTGAACACACCTGTTGTCAGCTGATCTGCCAAACTAAGAAGAATTGGGCCTGCTCAGTACTTGGATGAGGGAATTATCATCAGCACAAACATTAAAAGAACCACAAGGGCATCCTATGAACAACTCCAGACCACATATTTAGTTAACTTAGAAGAAATGAACAAATTCTCTGAAAGGCAAACAGAGAGATAGCCAACAATGAAGATATGGCACTAATTCAGTAAAACATCCTCTAAAAAGGCAAACAAATCCTGGTTCAAAATTTGAGGTCAACATTACCATAACACCAAAACAACCCAGGAGAAAAAAAAAGTAAAAACGACAGTAACTAAAGAATGCCCAATGCAAAAACTCCCAACAAACATTAGTAATCCAAATTTTCAAAAATAATTAAAATGAGGCAGTGTGGTTACATATGCCTGTAATCCCAGCATTTGCCATGCTGAAACAGAACTGATGTGAGTTCGAAGCCAGCCTGGTCTGCAGACTAAGAGCCTATCTGAAACCAAAGTATATACCATACCATGCTGGAATCACTGTAGATACAGAAAGTCAGTTCAAACTTCAAAATCCTGACTGTGAACAAACTCTGAGGTAGAACACACGCCTCACATTGTGTGAGTAGCTGTTTTAATCTCCAACAAAAAATAAAAATTTAAAAATGTCATTCACCAAATTGACAAGTTAAACAGCAAAAATCCTGTCATCATACTAGTAATTGCAAAACAAAAAACCTATACTGCCAGAAAAGGAAGAAACTGTTAAAAAACTAAAAAAAAGTAAACTTGCCTTTGGCGTTAGAAAATCCCAAAACCAACAAGAATTTAGGAAAGTAGGAACTTGGAACTGCAAGATTAACATACGAACTGTACATCAAAAGAACATTTGGATGTAAAATTAAAACCACCACACAACTTACATAGCAAAGATAAAGTGAGACACAGTTGCTTATTACTGTAATTAATGTCTGTAGACAAAAATTATACCTTTAGAATATAAAAACAATCAAAGAACTTGGTAAGTGGGGGGATTTCCATGACTTTGGAAAGAAGACTCAAAGTTATGAGAGTTATCATTTTGATCTACAGATTCAACACACCTCAATGTGAATCCTCACAATTTACGTTGAAAATGACAGAAAGATGATCTAAACATTACCTGGCAGGAGATACTCAGAATCGGGTAGAATGCTTGCCTACACCATGAAGCCCTAGGTTCCTTCCCCAGAAACACACACACACACACAAGCAGAGGGGAGCATATAGGCACACACCCTGAATCCCAGCACTCTGGAGGTGGGTTTTGGTAGCGGGATCAGAAGTCCAAGGTCTTCCTCAGCTAACAGAAAGTTTGAGGCCAGCCTGGGAAACACGAGATCCTGTCTCGAAAAAGAAAATGAAAAAAGTTAACACAATCCTGAAGCATTAACAGTACACTACCTGCCTTTAAGACTTCCAATAAAACTGCAGTAATCAAAGTAGTACAGTATTTCAAGAAT
This sequence comes from Rhynchomys soricoides, assembly GCA_019843965.1. NCBI lineage: Eukaryota > Metazoa > Chordata > Mammalia > Rodentia > Muridae > Rhynchomys > Rhynchomys soricoides. The sequence goes on from JADRCH010007225.1 coordinate 62,924, forward strand.
AAGTAACAATTTAAAAAGCCAGAAGCAAACCCAAAATACAGTAAGCGAGTTGACAAACCAGTAAAGCAAACACGCAGATATAAAGCAACATTGGGTAGACTTTACAACTTTCGCAAAACTTACTTAAAGCAGCTCCTAAAAATAAACAGGAAACATAAACAGCAGAACTTCTATAACTCAAAGAAACCATAGACTACCTACACTGAGCAACTGGCTCTCCCGACAAAAAGAACATAGTCTCCGAGCCTCGCACAGCGGCGACGTCACCAACCCCAGCGTCCCCAGCGCAGGGCGGAGCCTTTTGCTACTCTTTGCTCTGCGCAGAAGCGGCCGAGAGGCGGAGCTGCCCAGAGGCCGCGGGTCCAGGGCCTAGGCTGCTTTGCAGGATGTCGGCCCCGCCCCAGTCCCAAAGAGCGCCCGTCACCGGCTCCGGCGGTGCAGCCGCCGCCCCTCCCACTCTGGAGACAGCGGCCCCTCGCTCACCATGGCGCAGCTTCCGAGCTCGCCCTCGTTCTCCTCAAAGCTCCTGGTACCAGCGCTAAAAGCGGGGCCCTCGCGTACCCCGTCCGCCACTGAGAACCCACACATAACACTGCAAAGAAAACCCACCTCCCCGCCGCCTGCAAGAGATCCTGATTGGACAGCCCGCTTAATACTCTGATTGGTTAGCGAAGTCTGAGTGATAGAAGCAGCTCCCTTAGGGAGGACGCCCGGTTCACAGGAACCTTGCATTTAAGAACTTGCCCTTGCTTGCACTCCTTGCCTTTCCTCCTGGTCACCGAGTCTCTAGTGTTAGCATAACTCGTTACACAACGTCCAACGAGTGATCCTTGCCTCAGCTGGAAGGGTGCCCAGCACCCAAGGTCACATTAGAGCAGGTCCTGAGGTCCTATAAAGATCATCAGTTTCAGTAAAGCACTCCCGGGATTGCTCACACCGTCTCTCTTAGGCTGCATATTTTCAGCCAGAACAATAGTAATACAGGCCAAGCCAGGTATTGTGGGCGAAGCCTTCATCCTAGCACTAAAGAGGTAGCGCTAGAAGAATCGGCAGCAGTTCAAGGCTAGTCTGGGTTACATCGACTGTCAATAAATGACATCAGCCAAGAGATTTAAAAAAAAAAAAGAAATGGAGTTTAGAAAAAATAGTAGAGATTAGATCAGCTGTCTGTGATATGGGTAATCCAATAATAACAAACCCCTCAAAAAAAAAAAAAAACACCCAGAAACAACACTAATGATGCTTAAAACTCAAAAGTTGAGTTTTAGAAAAGTTTTTTGTATTTTGTTTGTGTGTGTAGAGTAACATATCCCGGGAAGCTACAGTTCCAGGCTGTTTTGCGTGCCAAGAACCAAACATCCCGGCATATGGAAGATGTTTGATCTCTCCAAGCCCCTGAAGTTGATTTTTTAAAGTTAAGTGTGATTGATACATTGACTTATACAAGGAAAGGAGACTCAACGTAATTCAGCCATGAAAGGACAGCTAGACGTGGTGGTTTGGTCCTGTAATCCCAGCACTGGGAGGCTGTATTAGGAAGACTGGAAGTTCAGGGAATGGGGGCTGGAGCCATAGCTCCAGCGTTAAGAGTACAGGTTGCTCTTCCAGAGGACCAGGGTTCCATCCACAGGGCAGCTCTCAACTGTCTAACTACAGTCCCAGGGGATTCAAACACCCTTTTCTGGTGTCCAAGAACACCGCGTGCATGTGGTGCACAGACAGAAACAGGCAAACCGCCAATACACATAAAAGTAACAAAGTAACAATTAAAACAAAAGTTCAAGGCACAACCAGGCTATTTGAACAAGACTGAGTTCAAGGCCATCCAGGACAAACTCATGAGATCTTGTCTCAAAATTTTAAGACATGTTTTAAAAATTAAAAGGCTTAGGGACTGAAGATGGCTCTGAGGTTAGGAGCCTTTTTTAATTCAGAGGACCTGGGATCTATTTCCAGTGGCCACATTTCAGTTCACAGCCATCCGTAACTCCAGTTATGGGATTCTACAGACTCCTGGCATCAGGTATGCACATGGTCCACAGATGAAATAAATCCACCTAAAAATGTTTAAAACAGACCCCACCCCACCCCACACACCCCCAAAAAAAGCTAGACTAAGTAGCATGAAACTGTAATCCCAGAACTCTCGAAGTCAGGCAGATCTTGGAGTTCTAGACAGCCAGATCTACAGAACAAGTTCAAGGACAGACAGAGAAATCCCAGCTTTTTAAAAAAAAAAAAAGATGAAAAAGGCTTAGTCGTAGAATGCTTGTCCAGCATGTGAGAAACCCGAGGCTGACTCCCCATTGTCCCACTACAACAAAAATGAAAGAGGTATTTATCACCAATGACAGAAACAGAATGGACTAAAACAGCACAATGACAGATTTCTAACATAGCTCAATCGAGAAAAATGTGAAAATCTGATTAGAAAACATACCCAATGAAAAGATGGAATCTATCATCAAAACCTCCCACGACTAAGTATATGGTAAAAACTTAACACATATTTAAGGAAAACTTAAGAGACCCTCTACAAGCTCTTACAAACAACGGAAAGACAAGTATCTTTTAATGCACTCCCTGGGACCACTGTCTGGCTCAAAGCCAGACAATGGCATTACAGGAAAAGAGAGCTACAGAGAATTAATTGCCCCTGAAGAATTCCATGTATAAATCTCTAACAAAATGCCAACAAAGGAATACTCAGCATGTAAAACAATTATAAATGAAGTCTTTATTTCCAGGATGCAATCATGGCTTACCATAAAGGCATTTGCTGTGCTATACCGTGTTAGTCAAGGAAGAACACATTATGGGATGGACTCCACTGATACACAGTCATAATAAGTCTTGCTTTCATGATACAGATGGGCACAGACTCTCTGTTTGAAATGAGAAATGTTGGGGGTACATCAGGACACATATATACTAAGTTCCTGAGTTAGGGAGGCTTATCCAGAAGGATCAAAAGTTCCAGGTGGGGGCTGGAGAGATGGCTCAGCAGTTAAGAGCATTGACTGCTCTTCCAGAGGTCCTGAGTTCAATTCCCAGCAACCACATGGTGGCTCACAACCATCTGTAATGGGATCTGATGCCCTCTTCTGGTGTGTCTGAAGACAGGGACAGTGTATTCATTCACATATATAAAATAAATAAATCTTTTTAGAAAGTTTCAGGTGGCTCTGGGCCACAGAGTGAAACCCTATCTCAAAGAAGCAAAAGCATAAAAACATTGTGGGGGCACAAAGGTCTTTTTGCCCGCAGATCCCTAGGAAAACCAGGAATGTTAAACATGCAGTAGTGTCTCCTCACCGGTGGAGATAAAATAAAATACCTGCATCCCACCCAGAAAGCTGATAGTGGAGGTTGTTAATGACAGTTTTGCTTTCTGTAGAGGCAGACCTCACCCAAAAAGTTTGTAAGATGGAACCAAACTGAAGCCATTTTGAATAAAACTTCCATTGTGTATAGGGATCAAATAAAGCTTAAGTTCCCAAGACCTCCCTGGGTAACTGACATCCTGTTTGGCAGAAACAGACATGTACCTGGATAACTGACATCCTGGCTAGCAAGTTTAGACAAATGCCAATATTGTGCCAGAAAGCATTCCTGAACCCCAAAAGACCACCAAAGAGCCAATTCTGATGCAATCACATTAGGGTCTCTTCATTACAAGCTCCAGCTTGGGCTCCCTGCCAACCCTGACACAGCAGGATGGGAAGGTGGAGGCCCAAGCCTAGTTTCAGGCAAGCATTTATAGAAGAAAGCAAATAAGGAAGAGGGTTTCTAGCCTGACACACATCTGACTGGGGGGCCATTATGGCCTTTAACATAATTGGCTGGTGCTGGAAGCCAAGCCACAAACTTAACTTCTGCTTTCCTCCTGATTAGTGGTTGTTGGGTAGGCTTGTAACCTGGAGGTGTAGATTTATTGGGGAGTAACCTGGAAACTGGTGCTAGGCGACAGTTTGCTAGTTAATTTGAGTTCAGTCTTAGGTCAAGTTCTCTAAGATGGAGTCTGAACCCAAAAGATCTGGTCTCTCACTAGACAAGTCAACCTGTCACAGATGAATAGCTCAACCAATTGGAACAGGGTAAGTATACCACAGACATGTTCCTAAGGAAGACACCTATCCCTAAATCCGGATTGGTGGGAATATGTAACTGTGTCTTGGCACAGAGCTTTGTGGATTTCTGTAGAGTGATTTTAATCCAGCAACCTGGCTAATCTGGCTGGAATACAGGCACACCCTTAGTACATACCTGTAATCCCAAAAAGTTAGCTGGGAGAGAAGAAAGCAGTGAGTTCGTGAGTTTAGTGTAGGTCAGCAGAGGCAGTTAAAGCCAGAGAATGAGAAGAAGCCAGATTAGAACACATTGCCAAACTTAGTATGAAGCCAAGCGGAGCAATTTGGTCAGAACTGAGAGAAGCAGTTTGAATCAGTCATCTTAGAGAAGAGATTAAGCCAGAACAGCTGAGTTGAACCAGCCAGTAAGAGTTCAGAAAGAGCTAAAAAGGGTGAGCTTACTCAGCAGTAAGTCTCAGAGGCTGACAACATTCTAGGCCCAGATAAGATTGTACAGAGGCTAGAAGCTTCCAGGACTAGGCCTAGGTTAGCAGATTTCAGGCTTAAAAACTCCGTGTTATTCTATCTCTTAGTCACAGTTCAGCTCCCCAGTCGGTTCTGTGCCCCTGATCAATCAGTAGCAACCAGAGTACAATAAATTTTCCTCATCTGCTCAAATACTAAGATCAATGTTAGAAGTTGCAGAGGGCCCCTGAGTCTGTGCTGTTGTCCCTGCCTGGTCAATTTTTGCTGCCTGATTCAAATAAAGATATTGCTTTGCTAGACTCTTGCGACTACTCAGGTTGCTTTGGATTTTTAGCTGTAGAGTCTACCGTCACTGTCACGTGTACTTTGAAAAGGCATTTCTAATCTTTACCGTTGCATGGAAACCTGAAATAGAATGATTGCTGCTTGGAAAATTCTCCCCAGATTCTATTACGTTTGATATTCTATTACCATTTGCTATGGTTTGTATATGCTCGGCCCAGGAAGTGGCACTACTAGAAGGTGTGGCCTTATTGGATTAGGTGTGTCACTTTGGGTTTGGGCTCTAAGACCCTCATCCTAGCTGCCTAGAAGGCAGTCTTCCACTAGCAGCCTTCAGATAAAGACTAGAATTCTCAGCTATCTGCAGCATGCCTCCCTGGATGCTGCCATGTTCCCTCCTTGGTGATAATGGGCTGAACCTCTGAACCTGTAAGCCAGCCCCAGTTAAATGATGTCCTTGTAAGACTTGCCTTGGTCATGGTGTCTGGTCACGCAGTAAACCCTAAGACACTCATCTATATCTATAACCACCTGGCATCAGATGCCCTGACATTTGATCCAGGTTGACAAAGTCAATTTGAATTGAATTTTCATTCTCATCTCTTCAAGGTTAGCTTCCCCGGAGGGACCTCCTCCAACGGTAACATGGCATCATGAATGTACTTAATGGTTACTGACATATGTCCTTAAAAATGTTGAAATAGTAAATCAAGGTATGCATATAGTATCATAAAATGCTTCAGAACTGAAACAGAAAAAACAGAAATCAACAGGGATATAATGTCATTGTCTTGGATTTTTAAAAAGTAAAAAAAAAACAAACCAGATGAATAAGAACAAACTGCTGAAAGTTCTATTATCACAAACTAACAAAAACAAAAGATGCAGAGAAAATGAACAGAACATCAGTAAGCATATAAGAAGGGCAAAATCAAGTGGTAACGATTTCTTGAAAGGCAGTAAAGACAGAAAAACAACTGTTGCTGAACTTTTCAAATTAAGCTGAAAGTATAAACCCAGTGATCTCAATCTCCACCTCCCTACCTATTTATATCTTGCTTGCTTGAATGCACCCGAAAAACATTAAAAAAAAAAAACTATACCAAAGCCCTCCATCATCAATTTCAAAAAGAAGCACCTACTTCAGAGACATGAAATGCAACTGTGAACGTACTTATCAAAAACAATTTGGGCTGGAGAGACAGCTCAGCAGTTAAGAGCACTTGATGCTCTCCCAAAGGACATAGGTTGAGTTCCCAGCTCCCACGGGGCAGCTGACAACCTTCTGTAACTTCAGCTCTAGATGATCCAGTGCCTTCTTCTGACTCCTCAGTTACAAGATATATACATGGATGCAGGCAAAATACTCATATACCTAAAATAAACCTAAAAATACAGATCAGAAGACAGTAGAACATCATCCTTACAGATCTGAAAGAACAAAAGGATCAACTGAGAATTGAACACCTATGCAGGTAAAAGTAAGATTTTATTCAGACACAGTGTATGTGCCAGGATTCTCTAAAGGGATATAAAACTGACAGAATGAAGACATGTGCTTGTATAAAGGGAATTTGAGTGCTTTACAGGCTGGACAATCTGGCTACTCCAACAATGGCCAAGGAATCTGGCAGTTGTCCAGTCCTCAAGGCTGGCTGTCTCGGCTGGTCTAGGGTCTACACTGGAATTCCAGAATGACCGGAAGTTAACACTCTTATGTGTTCCTGATAAGTAGGCAGTATTTTAAGAACATGCCACATGGCTGGCTGTGCTACTATATACCTCTATCCCAGCCCCAAATCTACCTCAGGAAGCAGCAGAAGGATCTCTCTGGGTTCCAGGTTAGCCTGGTCTGCATAGCAGGTTCCAGGGCAGCCAAAGAGGTAAGAACACCCCCTACCATCAAAAAAAAAGAAAGAAAGAAAGAAAGAATTACCCACGTCACAGTTTCTATTCAACTGAGAACTCAGATGCTGTTTATAGCTTAACTGAAAATCTTCATATTTTTATTATATTTATATATTATATACTGTTAGAAACAACTGTAGAGCTCAGAGTGGTGGTGCATGCCTTTAATCACGGAAAGGCAAATGCAAGTGAATCTCTGTGAGTTCCACCCTCAAAACCAAAAACAAGAGTTTATCAGTAGCTCTAATTAGAGTGGACTTATGGAGGGGGAATGTGGATCTGGGAAGAGACAGGTGTGGGGGATAAATATGATCAAAATGTAATGTATGAAATTCTCAAAGAATAAAAAAATTAAAAATGAGACCAAGCATTACAGAATATTCCTAAGAAGTTTCCACTACACCACCATCAAGCTAAACCATGAACTATTTCACTGTCTAGACACTGAGTATTGCCACATTTAGAAAACCCATAAAGTAACACTGCAGAGTACCAAATATCTACTCTTCAAGGCCTTGACAACAGTCTCAAAACTTAGAGGCATGGGGGAGTCTGAGGAAAACTGATTTTAAAAAAATGAAAAGTGATTTTTCCCAGTAGTTGTAAAAGGCCGGAAAAGTTTCCCCCGTTTCCTTTCTCAACCCTTTCCCAGCCAGCCACAGAGTAAAAGTCTGAGTAGGAAAATGAGCCACACTTCGGAAAACAGAATTCCCCACTGGAAAGCACGCATATTCTACACAAATGCAGAAAACCTGATATCCTGAGGAGAAGCCACTTGTTCCCTATTATCAAATAAGTCACTAATCCCAAACTGTCTAATGTTGAAGCCAAAAACCACTCACTGAGAAGTACACTTTGCAGAGCTGAGGCCACCACCCTCTCTCTATCTTTGTGCAGGGCCTGACCCAGGCTGCAACTGCACAAAAGGCAGAGAACTTGATCAGCAATTTTTCTATGCCGCGTCACAGAGAGGGCTGAAGTCACAATCCTCTTTACTGGACCTACGACAGACTTCTTGAGGTTCAGGCCAGGAAAGTGACAGACCTGGCCAGGAACAGAGACAAGAGACTGCTCAAACTGGGGATGGACGGGGACAGCATAGTTCTAAGGAAGGGGACTTCGGAAGATCATCTTAACTCAGGCCTGGAAATCTTTCAGAAGGGACCCCTCAGGAACAAGAAAAGACGCCAGGGGACCCAAGGGGAACGGAGAACCGAGTGGAAAGGAGGGGTCCGAATAAACAGCAGAGGGAGCCGCTGAGGAGTGTCCTGATCGCAGGGTCCCCCGCGCCCCGATCCGTCCCACGGCTACACAACGCGCAGCCGCAGACAAGGACCCCAACAGGGACCTGGCAGCTCGCGGGGCTAGCACCCAGTCTCCCTGCTCCTCACCGAATGCGCGGGGGCTCATCCACTCGCCAGCGCCTACACCGCCCGTCTGGGAACGCCACTCCCGACAACGCAGCCGGGCGGGCGCAGGGCGGAGGCGAGGAGAGCTAGGAAGATTCGGGAGTAGGAGGACCTTCCGGAACCTAAGCGTTATCACTGGCTCTCCAACCGAGTCGGGGGAGGGTTTCAATTCTCTCGCGGAACCACGGCTAGAAGGCTCGGGAAGTGGGCGGGGAGACGCCAATCTGAGTCCAGAGCGAGTGCATGCCACTTTGCCGTGCACCTTGTCGAATCCTCGCAAACCAAGTAATTGCAGGCTTGTGTCACCCTACCTGGCTTAGGTGGCTTTATTTTCAACTTTAATGAATCTCTAGAATGGAGAGATAAAACGAGCGGTTACACATAACTATAGTAGAAAAGCTCTTATCTCTCTGTGAGCGTGGGTTTCCCGATCTGTAAAATGCTTACTCCTTACTCCTTCGATGGGGTTAAGAACAGACTCAATCAATCAATCAATCATCATCATCATCAGACAATGTTGCTCATGGTGGGAAGTCAGTGGAGTTTAAGGCGTGAGATACATATTTGATAGGGGCCGTCTTCTGAAACTAGAGTTAGGATCAGAGCCTGTGTCCTGGCTACCCTAATGAAACAGCCTCTTCCTCTCATCCTTCCATAAAACAAGAATCAAATTAATAGTGAAAATCAGCCGGGCATAGTGGCACACGCCTTGCCTAAATCTTAGCACTCAGGAAGCAAAGACAGGTGCATCTCTGTGATTTCAGAGCCAGCCTGGTCTACCCAGCAAGTTCCAGGACAGCCAGAACTACAGAATAGAGACACCATGTCTCAAATAGATAAATATGTACTGATGTGTACAGTAAATCCTTTATGTGTAGCTTTGAGTGAATGTATAGAATGTATAGCTTTGAGTCGGGCTTTGAGTGAAATGTTTCAACAAAGCCTTTACTATATTTGGATTAATCAAGAGGCTGAGAAATTGTTCCTAGGGCTTGAGGAAATGTCTTCCTAGATAGTCTACACTTGTAGAGTGGCACAAATTTTGGTCCTAAAACACTCCTGGCAAACTTGGAGTTCTTACTTTTGATTATGGTTAGCCACTGTCAAAAGGAACTGAGATTTGTGTGGACTGTTTGCTCTCTCAAGCAGCAAAGGGAAGATGACATTGGTAGCTGGAACCTTTCCCAGTCTTATTAATTTCGTGTACAGATCAAATAAAAGTCTCTGGAGTGAGCTAGTCAGGGTCAGTCTCTTCCAAGATAGCTTGAACTCCTCTGCTCCTTCAGAAAATGAAGCTTTTGTATCTTAGTGAGCTTCTCTCTAGATCTACTGTGGCACCTACCACCAACCATTAATCAATATAAAAAAGATTTATTTACCGTGGTTACATTCGGAAGAGACATGACTACATCCCCTAGTCCATCTTCAGGGTCCTACAGCAGGATGAAGCTTCAGTAGAAGCCAGCAATAAGCTCAACTAAGCAGTCCAACCAAGGTCTGAGGTGAGGTGCAGCCCACCCACCTCACTACCTTCAGCTCTGGTCTTGACAGTATGGTGGAAAAACAGAAATGTTTCTGCCACACACAAGCTCCTCCTCTGGTTTTCCTCAGCCTTTACTTCTAGGATGTGATTACTGAAAAAATTCTAATTTATTCCAATAGTCTGTTGTCCAAAGAGAGACACAGATGTCTCTTTAGAGTATCATTCCTGCCAGGCAGGGTGAGTCACATAGACAATGGGGTGGCATGAAGATCTACGTGGGGATGGCAGAATTCAGGAACAAACCATGCTGTCTCTAACAGCTAGACTGCTGCTTTAGGAACTGTGGGAAGAGTTTACCTTATGAGATTGTAATCCCATCCATGACACCTCGTGATCTCATTTACTAAAAGGAAAGCAAAAGAATCTTTCATGAACTGTTGGAGATGTAACTTCAGACGTCACAAAAGTTGTATCACTTACGGCTGGCTCTCCCTTGACAAGCCCACACTTTCCTGAAGTGCCTTCTTGCTAATAACTATGCTTAATTTCTCTTAATAAACTCCAGGGAAGAAAAGGTGGCTCAGTAGGTAAAGTGCTTGCCCTGTAACTAAGGACCTGAGTTCCCATCCCCAGAACACAACTAAAGTCAAATACAACTGTACAGGTTTGTAATTCCAAACAAGACAGGACATTCCTGGTGACAAGACAGGAGGCAGAGACAAGAGAATATCTCTCTCTCTCTCTCTCTCTCTCTCTCTCTCACACACACACACACACACACACACACACACACCAATAGACAAACATAAAATAAAACCTACCCCCGCTCTTATTGACTCTTCTTTTTGACAATGCAGTCAAGAATTCTGGCTTCACTCAATTGGAGGTTCCGGGAAAGAACTGTGTCACTACAGAAAGCAGCAGAAAGCTGTGTTTCTCTTTCTCTCCTCTGACATAACTGCTCTCTCTGTCTGACCATTCTAACGTGCCACCTAAGCTGGATTGTGGTAACGCATGCTGGCAATCTAGCACTGGTGAGGAAGAGGTAGGAAGACTAGTGTGGGTGTGAGGAAAGCCTGGGCTACATAGTAAGATACTGTCCTACCAAATAAGAAATTAACTAATAATTAAAACAATACTGGAGGAAGAGGAGTACTGGGGGGTTACGGTAACGTCTTTTAAAACCATTTCAGGTGTCAGTCATTGGTTTCTATAGCATCATCACCTTCACAAGGTAACATTTGTTTAAGGCGGGCACTCCTACTTCAGTTAACCTAGTCAAAGAATCCCTTACAGACACGCCAAACACATTTGTTTCCATGGTTATTCTCAACTCCATTAAGACGACAATGGACATTAACTATCACATTAATTTTAACCTAACCCTGCAACTTGAACCCTTGATCCCTAACATAACCCAAACCTAAACCTAACGTTTTCACGGCTCTGGTTCACAAATCACTAGAAGACACTTAAAGGGAATTTCCCAGAAAATTTTATGTGGGAGATCTGCACACTGCACTAATCAGTTCCTGGTATATTTTCTCTCTCTCTCTCTCTCTCTCTCTCTCTCTCTCTCTCCCTATCCCTATCCCTATCCCTATCCCTATCCCTATCCCTATCCCATACCACCACCACCATCACCCCTGCTGTCATAAAACACCATGGTAATGGAATTTGGAAATCTTTTTTTGATGAGGTTAAGGTGCTACAGCCTATCATGCCATGAAAACAAGACAACAATGTTTCCATAGTAAAGCTAGACTATATGCCTATAACTTCTCACCTTGATAGCATAAGGACAGAAAAAGAAATCCAAGAACTGGGTCATGGTTGTAATTCTGAAGCCTGACTGTCATAGATCTACTTCCTCCAGTGAGGCCAGACCTGCCAAAGGTTTGCCAAGGCCCAAAACGGTGCCATGAGCTGGAAACCATTGGACTAATTCAGTTTTGTTTTTGTTCATTTGTGATTCCCTTTGTGTGAGAAACTGTAATGTATCCCTCAGTAGACAGGTTTTACAAAGTGGAGGTTCAAACGAAACATTTACTGTTTATAAATCAAAGAAATCTACTTAAAAACAATTTCATGACCTGACAATTTTATCATTTATTATGAAAGTTTGTATATGAATAAAATGGGCATAGTTATCTTTACATAAAAGAGTAAATCTTAGCTGAGTGTTTGACAATGCAGTGGAGAGAGAATGTTTTTCAGAGTTGATACTTTAGTTTTATACTTGGTAAATATAAAGAACATCACATAAAACACTAGGCAGAAATACAGTTAGGACCATTTCATAAGTTGTTAAAATATTTTTCTTTATTGAAATCCAATAATCATTGAATGATTTTTTTTCAATAAAACACAAGTCAGTAACTCAGGCAACTTTTAAAGGTAAACTATACAGTACAGTACAATACAAAGATAAATTAATTTAGTACTTACATGCTGATGAATGACACCGGGAAGACAGAAAGGTCTGTTTTCCAAAATTAAATCATTTCCATAAAAGCAGAAAACTCTGGTTATTTAGGAAAAGTACTCCAGTTTGCAATATTCAGCAAGTCTTTCATGTGAGCCAAGGCGCTTCAGGAAGAGTTAAAAGGCCTTGCGTGGCATGACATCACATGCAATGCCCATGTTGTATGATCAGAACAAATAAGGTACAGTTAACCACATGATGCAACATGGGAAAGTGACGTGGGCAGCACATGAGAATCAGTGCACATATAAATCTGAAAGCTACGGACATCAACCTCCTGCCTCACTGTTCTACGGGACAGCTGTTTTTCACAAACAATTTTTTAAAAAACATATCTACGATACAAATATAGAGAATAAGCATACAAGGAAATAGTTTTAAACAATCATAAAATGGTTACATTTTAAGCAGTGTTATCACAAAAATCAGAATACACACATGGTAAAAAGCTTTAAGTCAATTTATTATTTAGGGAAACATCAATATACTATAAACTAAGTCTCTATAGTGTTGATATTTTACGGTAGACTAACGTGTCCTGGAAGTTTATATTCACCTAAGTCTCTGATTGAACAAAATCCAGTCCTGAAAACTCCACTCACAAAAAGCGCTCTTCATAGGTAGAGCATCTATTTTTACGCCAAATCTTTTGGTTGATGCATATGTGTTGGTACCAAGCCTAAAATATACAATGAAGCAACATTCCATAGACCAGTGGGGTATTTATACCTTGTAGCCTAAGTGTGTGGTGGGCCACATTCTAAGGTACATATACGGTGATAAAGAAATTGTCTAGCAATCTGCATCAGCAACTATTTCTGCAGTTAAAAGTTTGTGTCTACACTTAGAACACTTTCACCTCAGTGATTTCCTGTAAAAGAAATGGAAATTCGCCAACAAGGAACCTTCTCATTTCTCTTGATGCTAGAACTAGAAATTAAACTGGGAGACCAGAGCTAAATGAATGAGTTGCTTTTTTTTTTTTTTCCAATTTTTATTGAGACAGGTCTCACTAAGTTGTCTGGGCTGGCCCTGAGCTCGCTCTCAGTTGCAGCAAACCCCAAGAGTACAGGACTGATCTATTAGGTGCAGCTGGGAACTTCTTCAAATGCAAATCACTGGAAAACACCATAGATTCGTAAATCGCATAGCTTTTCATTCATGTTATAGACCTTTTAGCATGATTTGCTTCAACATTTCAACACACATAAATTTGTAGGACCTTCTAATCGGAGTTATCAGATGATTTTTAGCGTTGTTAAAATATAACCTTTTTTGGGGGGTTTGGGGGGTTTCCGAGGCAGGGTTTCTCTGTGTAGCCCTGGCTGTCCTGGAACTCACTCTGTAGACCAGGCTGGCCTCAAACTCAGAAATCCGCCTGCCTCTGCCTCCCGAGTGCTGGGATTAAAGGCGTGCGCCACCAATGCTCAGCCCTTTACTCCCCAAACTGCAGCCATCTCAGTCCGATCTCTTTCTATAGGACTACCTTCATTACCTCACGTATCTGAGTAGATCTAAGAAATGAAATAGCATATTCCATTCTGGGTTCTAACACCAGGTAGCTTCACATCTTCAAATGGAACTGAGGGTCTTAGCACATCTCCTAGATTCCTGGGTTTGTTTCTTCTTTGCCAGCGACTCCTTCCAAACTTTCCATAGCAAACAATAGCAGCAACAACAAACGTCACCATTTGTCTTACATTCATTAGCTCTTTTCCCAGTACTTCCACACATCTGAAGAGAACTAGACATTCTAAACATCCTTGCACGTTTGTCTGCATTTACAGAGATGTGTCCCTCAGGAATGTGTTTTTCCATGTCTCTGGAGGGAACGGTAGCATGTAAAGGCTTTACTGCAGGCTTTGCACTCAAAGGGTTTTTCTCCCGTGTGAGATCGTTCATGAATCTGAAGTAAATATGGATTAGTGAAAGACTTACTACATTGTTTACATTCATAATGTTTTCCCCCGGCATGAGCCATTTTATGCCTCTGAAGAGAACTATGACTTATCAAAACTTTACCACACTGCTTACATTCATAGGGCTTTTCTCCTGTATGCACTTTTTCATGCATCTGAAGGGAACTGTGACTTCGGAAGGCTTTATCACATTGCTTACACTTGTAAGGCTTTTCGCCAGTGTGAGATCTTTCATGCATTTGAAGGAAACAGGGATAAAGAAAGGCTTTACCACATATATTACATTTATAGAGTTTCTCTCCAGTGTGAGATCTCTCGTGCATTTGAAGGTAGCATGGGTAAATGAAGGACTTCCCACACTGCTTACACTCATAGGGTTTCTCTCCAGCGTGAATCCTTTCATGTCTTCTAAGGGAGCTTTGACTTCTGAAGGCCTTACCACATTGCTTACATCCGTAGGGCTTTTCTCCAGTGTGGGTTCTTTCATGTAATTGAAGAGAACTTGAACAACTGAGAACCTTACCGCACTGTTTACACTCATAGAAGCCACTGTGAGTTTTTTCGTGTATTCGAAGGTAACCGGCGCTTTTGAAGGTTTTACCACACTCTGCACATCCAAAGGGTTTCTCACCAGTATGGGTTCTTTCATGCGCCCGGAGGAGGCTACGACATCTGAAGGTTTTACCACACTGTGTACAGTCATAACGCTTCTCTCTAGCGTGGGCTCTTGCGTGTAACTGCAGAGAACTGAGGCTTTTAAACGCTTTCCCACACTGTACACATTCGTAGGGTTTTACTGCACTATGAATCCTTTCGTGTCGCTGAAGGAAAGAGGGGCACATAAAGGCCTTACTGCAGATCGTACATTTATAGGGCTTTTCTGCATTGTGAGACTTCTCGTGCTTCTCAAGTAAATACTGATACAGGAAGGACTTACCACATTGCTTACACTCGTGGGGCTTCCCTTCAGCGTGAGTTTTTTCATGTACCTGGAGATTACTGAGCCGGCGGAAGGTTTTGCCGCATTGTTTGCATTCGGAAGAGTTTTCTCCACTGTGGATCCTTTCGTGCACTTGGAGGGAGTTGGAAGAACTGAGGGTTTTGCGGCACTGTTTGCACTCATAGAAACCACTGTGAGTCTTTTCGTGGATTCGAAGGTTACTGAGGCTTTTGAAGGCTTTACTGCATTTTTTACAAGCATGCGGCTTTTCACCAGTGTGGGTCCTTTCGTGGACCCGTAGTAAACTCTGATACCTGAAGGCTTTACCGCACAGCTTACATTCGTGGGGTTTTTCTCCGGTATGAATTATTTCGTGGACTCGGAGCCGGCTGAGACCTCTGAAGGCTTTCCCACACTGTTGACACTCGTAAGGTTTCTCCCCAGTGTGGGTTCTTTCGTGCAGCTGAAGGGAACTTGAGCAACTGAGAATCTTCCCACACCGCCTGCACTCATAGGGTTTGTCTTCAGTGTGAGTCCGTTCGTGTACTCGAAGATAACTGAAGCCCCTGAAGGCTTTGCCACACTGCTGACACACATAGGGCTTCTCCCCGGTGTGTGTCCGTTGATGTAACTGCAGGGCGCTAGAGCAGCTGAGGGTTTTACCGCACTCTTTACACGCATAGGGCTTTTCTTCAGTGTGACTTCCTTCGTGTATACGAAGGTAACTGAGACTCCTGAAGGCTTTGTCACACTGCTTACATTCATAGGGTTTCTCTCCAGTGTGGGTCCTGACATGAACTTGAAGCAAACACGGGTAAATGAAGGACTTACCACATTGTTGACATTCATAAGGTTTTTCCCCGACGGGAGAAACTTTATGCCTTTGAAAGGAACTTCTATCTTTAACATCTTTACCAGACTGTTTGCGTGCATAGGGCTTTTCTTCACAGTGAATCCTTTCATGTCTTTGGAGGAAAGAGGTACACAGAAAGGCTTTATTGCAGGTCTTACATTTATAGGGCTTCTCGCCGCTATGAGATCGTTCATGTAACTGAAGAGAACTCTGACCTCGGAAGGTTTTGTTACACTTTTTGCATTCATATGGCTTTTCCCTAGTGTGAGTTTTTTCGTGTCTCCGAAGGAAAGAGGGGCACAGGAAGGCTTTACTACACAGATCGCATTTATATGGTTTCTCCCCACTGTGAGACCTTGCATGCAACCGAAGGGAACTATGCCCTTTGAAAGCCTTACCACATTGCTTACACTCATAGGGTTTGCCTCCAGCGTGAGTTCTTTCGTGCCTTTGCAGGAAAGAGGAACAACGAAAGGCCTTACTGCATTTGTTACATTTGTAGGGCTTCTCTCCAGTATGGGATCTTTCGTGAGTTTGAAGTAAATAAGGATAAATGAAGGCTTTCCCACACTGTTGACATTCATAGGGTTTCTTGCCAGCGTGGATTATTTTATGTCGTTGAAGGGAACTGTGGCTTCTCAGCGCTTTCCCACACTGTTTACATTCATAGGGTTTCTCTCCAGTATGAGTTCTTTCGTGGACTTGAAGATTACTGAGCCGTCTAAAGGGCTTTGCACACTGCTTACACGTATAGGGTTTTTCTCCCGTATGAGTTCTTTTATGTCTTTGCAGGAAAGAGGAACAGAGGAATGCTTTACCACATATTTTACACAGGTAAGGCTTCTCTCCAGTGTGATACCTTTCATGCATTTTAAGTAAATAGGGATAAACGAATGACTTACCACACTGTCTACAGTCATACGGCTTTCCCCCAGCACACAGTCTTTCACGTCTTTGAAGGGAACTGTGATGTCTGAAGGCTTTAACCCACTGTGTACAGTCATTATGAATGTCACTGTGAAATGGCAGGTAACGGAAAGAACTCAGAGCTGTACCGCACGGCTTACAGTCAGAAGAGTTTTCTTCATGGAGGCAAAGTGAGCTGGGATAAATAAAGGCTGTCCCATTTATACTGTATTCATGGGGCGGCTCTCCACTCGGAATTTGCTCATGAGTGCCACAGGGACTTGGAACATCGGAAGGTTTTGAATATACTTCAAGTCCATAAGTTCTGCTCACAGTGTGGGTCCCCATGTGTATGTGAATTGTTGTGAGAGAACTGGAGTGATATTGCTTCTTCCCACGGTCCTCGAGCACACACCGTGTGTATCCAGAGCAGATGATGACGTTCCTATTAAAGGGTGAATGAGACATGAAAACTTCCCCATACAAACTACATTCACCTCGGTTCACGTGAGCAGCAATCTCTAGACTTCTACTGACATTTGGTTTCTTGGAGGTTTCTCCAAACGCATCATCTTCTTTATGCTCACAGACCAAATCTAGCATTTGATGGCTGTAAACACTGGCAGGCACATTACTGATGGCTGCTGTACTGATGACTATTTGGCTGTTAGCAGGTCTTAGTCTCCCACTATATCAGAGAAAGTGTACATCTTCTGCAATACTTAAATGTTCTCTAACTCAATGGATTGATGATGCTGCGACATGGCTCTTAAAGCTATTGTTAAAATAGCAAAGATCATAAATACATTTTTCTCAGGATTTTTTCCAAATGAACTGTTTTCAAATCTGGACAGCTTTCTTACATAGAATCATACATTTTTGTAAAATTTTTATAATGGTGAATAATTTAAATCTGTCTTTGCCTTGCTAACTTGCTCATAAATTTTCATAGCATATTAAGATTCAAAAGATAGTTTTTTCAAAACTAATACACATAATTTACCTTATATTTTTCCCAGGTTGTTTATACTGGTCTTCAATAGTCTGGTGTTCTGATTTGATTCCTAAAATGCAGACCCGGAAAAAAAATATTAAAAATTACCAGAAACTATAAAAAAGCCCTCTAAGTTCCCGGGGTTAATGCACATTGCACCCACACCTGATTTATTCACATAATTCTTCCATTTCCATATTCCAAATTATAGAATGAAAGGACACTTGTCCAATTGACAAAGTAAAGGAATATCAACACTCTTACCCACAGAAGCAAGGTTACTGCAGGTTTCCAGCATCACATTCATGTATAGGTTCTTCTGAGGCGGATCCAGCAAAGTCCACTCTTCCTGGGTGAAGTTCACAGCCACATCCTCAAAGGTCACTGAGTCCTAAAATATCCCACATGTATACAAAAGAAAATGGGTGAAACTAACAGTACCGTGTATAATTGATAAGATGTTCATATGATTCTGCAGTCTCCAAACTTGTATTTAATGATGGATAAGTTCTAACGCCAAAACTGACATATTCAGAAAGGAGTTTGCCAAAATAAAACTAAAACTCTCCTCTCATTACTGCACCCAGGGGTTAGAGTGTTCTACTGGGCCAAGACAATTTCTCTTTCTAGAACAGATTATCTCGTACCTGTGATAACAAAGTCCTGGTGAATGACAGACAAAATAGACTGCAGCCAAAAGGCTGTTTCCTTAGAACTTCCTAGGCACAAAGAGGAGCTTTACTCAGATCAGCGCACCTGAGATTACAGCAGACATTACCAACATAAATGGTAACAGCAGTCACTGAGACCAAATGATTCTGGGAAACATCTGGCATGTCCCGAACCCTTGTTCGACTTCTGGAATGTTCCATACAGGGCAATAAGGAAAGAATCCATCCCCACTGCACATGTACGACAAGAAGCCTAACGAATCTCACACAAGTTGTCAAAACTTGTCATATGTGCTATGAGACGGTGGCAAGGGAAATATTAAAATCCCGAAAGCAGTTCACTCTCACCCATAATAATAATAATACAGTGGTCAATGCGAGAGATGATAATGACCACAAAATAACAGCTTTAATCTTTTCGTGTATTCTTTGAAATTTTTACACACGTGTTTATACACACTGTATGGATGTATTGCTCACATCACCCCTAACTTTCTCTTCCAGTCCCTCTGAACCCTGTCTCCCAGCACATGCCCCCCTACCTTCATGCTCTCTCCATCTGTTTTGTTTTTAAAGATGTATGTGTATAGCTGTTTTGCTTGTACATATGTCTATGTACCACATTTAAGTAGTACCTGAAGAAACTAGAGGAGGCATAAGATCCCCTGGAACTGGAGTTATGGACAGCTACCACGTCAGTGCTGGGAACCATACCTAGTCTTCTGCAAGAGCAACAAATGTTCTTAACCACTGAGCCACCTCTCCAGACCCTTGCTTCTGCTTTTGCTTTTATTACCCACGAAGTGCAATGAGTTTTATCTACATGTATACCAACAACCTACTAGCAGCCATACACCCAAAGAAAACTCAGTCTCTTCCATTAGCAGCTACCAATTGCTGATAGTTTCTGAGAGAGCAGCTGAGTCTCATTAGCTTGTGAGTTTATGCTAGTATTAATGACTGGCTTGATTTTGTTCAGGTCTTATGCAAGTAACCACAGATGCTGTGCGTTCCTGACTCCATGTCATGGGCAGAAGACAGCATCCCTCAGTTCTCCTCCACATACTCTGGCTCCTACACTCTTTATGATTCCTCTTCGGTCATGTTCCCTGAGCCTTCAACTAATACAGAGCAAGTTTTTAATATCTGTTCAGGAAATGTCAAAGGAAAAAGAACAATTAGATAACACATGGTTTTACAAGAACTCAAAGTAGCTGGGTAAGCTATCTGCTGGAGTCCCAGCTGCTGGGACACCTGAGATTTAGGATCACTTGAGCCAGGATCTCAAAGTTGGCCTGTAAAGATTCCTATCTCAGGAGGGAGGGAGAGAGGGGAAAGAGGAAGTCAGTGTCACTAAGTCACAGGGATCTACTGTTTCTGCCTTCCTTTGACTCTTGCAGAGAACTCCACGTCTTTTCATTGGTGTACTCCCCTCTCCTCTCTGGGATCTCGCCCGCTGCTGCCATGAAGTATTTCAATACGCTCTTTGCTTCCTTATGTCTTGGTAAGTTATTTTTATTGTCTGTGTCGTCGGTCCATCTATGAATGGCTTACCTTAGGACTGTCTTATTTACTGTTCTATTGCTGTGAAGAGACACCATGACCAAGGCAACGCTTATAAAAGAAAGCATTTAAACCAGGCTTGCTTAGAGTTTCAGAGAATTAGTCCATTATCATCCTGTCAGGATGCATGAGGCAGGCAGAAAATAGTATCCAAAAGTTTTCCATCCTAATCTTCAGGCAGCAGGAAGAGCGTGTGGGAGATGGGCTGCCCTAGTATGGCCGCTTGAAACCTCAAAGCCCACCTCCAGAGACACACTTCTTCCAACAAGACCACACCTACTCCAACAAGTCCCCACCACCCAATCCTTCTTTCTCAAATAGTTCAATTCCCTAGTGACTAAGCATTCAAATATTTGGGCCAATGGGAAGGGGGCATTCTCATTCCAACTATCATAAGCATTCTCTTAACTCCCTTGTCTGCTCCATTCAACTATCGGTATGGCTCTGCAGCAAGACCTAAAGGATTTAGGGGCATGACTTCAGACCATTGTTTACCATCACAGGACATATGAACTAAAATATTTTATTTGGCCTACTACAGAAAACTTTACTTATAGGGACAAAGCAACTCTGGTGGAAACTTATGGTGAAGGGGGAAACCAGAAAGCTTGTATAGCCCAGGATTAAATGGCTACCTTTAGTGTTCCTGAAATCACCTGACTCTCCACCTCTGGTATTTTCTCCAACCGCCCTAGTCCTTTACCCAACCTCCTTTGCATACTCACTCAAGAGTTTCACATAGGGAACCCAGTGAGCAACTAAACGTCACATCCCCTTCCTCAGAAAATATTCTTCTCCTTCATATGGTAGCCAGTGAATACCCTGGCGCCACCCAGATATGTGACTCATTTTCCATTTCTGATCTGTCCTTTTGCATGGCAATTCCTTCCAAATTAAAATAGTCCATCCTGGACGGAGATGCCTTAAGTCTCGGGAGTTAAAAAGAAGTGCCATAAACTTACCAGGTACATAACAACTGGTGTAGTCCAGAGAATTGTGTGGTTGTTGCTGATCTAGGGGCCCTATACTTTTGTCTTACAAAGTAAGACAAAAGGTATCTATATACCACCCCTTCTGAGTTCAGGGAGTCATCCCAGAAGAGGAGGCAAGCAGACTCTAAGAGCTAGAAGAAAGCATAGGGTACTGTATAGCATTTTCCTCCAGTCTGGATAGATTCCAGACTGAAGAGAGGCTCAAGACCAAGACGCGCTAACTAACTCTCAGAATTGCTGGAAGTGCTATGTAGGCCGGGGTGGGAGAAAAGATTTTAACAGTATCCCTGCAGCCACTCTACTTGCTACAATATCTACCTGCCAGGCAAGATATACCCACTGGTGCAACAGTGACAAAAATCTTATGATGTAACCAATTGCTCTTGAACTGGGTTTGTGGCCTATCCCACAGAAATTCAGATAAATCTGGTCCAACACTCTTAGCTCAGGATGTTACAGGCCCTAGAGAGGAAGTTATCATTGTTGTTTTGCTAAAACTCATGTTGTAAGATTGTTTTAGATATTCATAATTACACCTATAAATTAACTCTGCCTGCAACCTTGGCCAGAGAAGCTTCCCTCAGCAGTGGTCAGCCATTAAGCAAAAAAAGTCGTAACTTGTCAAAGTGCCTAAGCCTAAACAGGACGTCTATGTCAACTTCCCCCAAGCTTGCAGACCATCACAGAGGGAGGGAAAGAATACAGGAACTGGAAGGGTACTGAAGAGAACTGTCAAATGATATCTTTGGTACATGACATGACCACTGCACCCATGAATTAACTGTAGTTGTAAGTACAATAGTAATTGGATTCAGTAGGTTATAACAGAGAAAGAAAGAGAGAGAGAGAGAGAGAGAGAGAGAGAGAACACAAAGGAGGAAGTGTGACAGATTGAGGGTTCCAGTGAGGAATGGCAGAGAAGAGTTGGGGGTGCCTGGAAGGAGTGGGAAGGAGTTGGGGTACATAGAATTTTTTACACTTACAAAGTTTTAAAAGAATAAATAAATGGCATTCCACTTAAAATATAGAAAATAAGAAAATTTCAATTTAAACATTCCACTCTAGAAGAGGGCTGACTCCGGAACTTACAAGCCTCAGTCCCTAAGACTCATCTTTTGATTACCGGTTCACTGGACACAAGCCTCAGGGTCATTGATAACTGAGAGGCTTGAAATGCAGAAAAGACAAGGGATGAAAGGATCTTCACATTTCCTAACAATCATAAGCAATTAAAGTTCCATGTAGGGGCAGGAGAGGTGGCTCAGTGTGGATAAGAGCCCTAGCTGCTCTTCCAGAGTAACAGGTTCAATTCGCAGCAACCACATGGCAGCTTGCAACAGTCTGTAACTCCAGTTCCAGGGGATCGGATACCCTGATACAGACATACATATGGGCAAAACCCCAGTGCATATGAAATAAAAATAGATAAATTGTTAACAAAATGTATTCCTTCATTAAAAAAAAAAGTTCCATCTAAAAGCCACCCAACTCAGCAGAAGGGAACTATCCCACTTTTAGGGTAAATGAACAATTCCTATTATACCTATGGCCAACTGATGCATTTTAGCCATGATTACTCAAAGGTGCCTGGTAGGAAGTGTCCAGGAGCCCATGACCCAAACCTAAAGGGTACTAGGAGCAGAACGTCCCCTCTCCTTCAGGATGGGATGGGCCATCTGAAATAAAAAGACCTCATGCTCCGGTCAAATTTGAAAACCAACAAATGCCAATAATTCTGATCCTAAAGACATTGTGTTCTTGAGAATACCTAAGGAAGAAACTATTTTCAACAGATAATATTATTTATTTCATAATAGAAATAGATCTACAATAAAAAAATAGCTAATAAGATAGTTATTCAAGGAGAGAACAGAGAGGAGCCTCTATCTAAAATGAGAATCTCTCAACAATAACTCCAATATCATAGTTTTAATTGGGCTTCATGAGATGAGTTTTGCAGGATGTTGTAAATAAACATTTATTTAATGACTTGTGTTATATCTGCTGCTTCTCTATCTGCTACCTAGCGTCATTTCAAAACCAAAATCACAGTAATGGCAAACGTACTCTATAAATTAATGAAGACTTATCTTGTTTTCTGTTTTCTTTAGAATTTACCTGGGGAGTTACAAAGTATTATGGTATATGCACAGATAATGCTAATTTATTACATTTAATTGATTACATCCTAAGTATGTAGTTTTGACTCAACTTTCTTTTACTAAGGTGTGATTACACAGCACTGTTGTCGGTTTTCATGACTTCAGCTGTGCTGATCAAAAGATCACAACAGCTGGTCTTACTGACTATTTATGTTTTATCGTAAAAGGATGGGCTGGGCAAGGCCAATGGACCCTAAGTAACCCTCCATCCCTTCTAGGTAATTGTATGTAACTCTGCTCTAATTGCACATGGGTTCATGGATTCATGGGTTGGGGGGAGAAGCTAAAGTGCAGAAGCTTAGGCAGGCTATGGGAAGGACTCCACCATGTCTATGAGAAACCCATGCTGCATGGAGACTGACTACAATTGAACATGCATGCTAAATCATGTTTAGTCCTGCCCAAGTAGTGACAAATGCCAGACTGGTATAACTGATCTTCTGTGTATTTCGTAATCATAAATGGAGGCTATACTGACATATGGTCAGAGATATAAGAATATTTTCCCCTTACTCTCCAAGGTCAATGAGTTCCAAGAGGACTGTGGGACTTCCCAAACTGTTCTGTATCTGCCAGACAGGGAGGCCATAAAGACCCCAGTTTGTGAACCCTAACATTATACAGAGAAGAGGGTCAACACAGAGGAAATTTTCCTCAATGCTTCCAAGCAAAGCCATGGTTAAGCAAGGCTTTACCCTCACATAGGGGACAACTAGTACAAGGAAGGCTAAAGGAACCAGAGGCTCCTCCAGGCCCAAGTGACCACCCAAGGACCAGATCTGCAAGTGGATGTGGCAGTAAAAAAAATAATTAGCTGATCATGGTAGTACAAACCTTTAATTCCAGTACGGCAGGAGGCAGGAGCAGGTAAATCTCGAAGTACAGGCCTGCCTGGTCTACACAGCAAGTTCTAGGACAGGCAAGGCTACCCAGAGAGGCCTTGTCTCAATTAAAGAAAAAAAAAAGTGCAGTTAATTTTGGTCACCTACATGGTCTTAAACATCCAGCAAAAAAGCCTCACCAAAGACTAAAATGTTGGTCTTCTAACTGAGTTACATAATGAATTATACTGCCCAGACATTAGACATTAAGTCTAGATAACTTCCTATTTATACAACTATCTGACTAATAATTTTCTTTTTGATAAGAAAAAAGTGAGCCTTCATATGTGGGCCCAATTCAACACAGAAGTGTCTACCTTCAGCCATAAGAGATAGGCTGGTTATTTATCTTAACATAAAATCAAATGTTGGTTAAATATCCTCCCTCCCCCCTTGCTCTCTTGCTCTTTCACTCGCTTGCTCACTCGCTCTCCTTCTTCCCCCTCCCCCTCCCACTCTCCCTTCCTCTCTGCCCCTCTCACTCCCCCTCCAAGCCATCTGAGGGGGAGCATACACTACATACAATTCTAGCCATTTCCGCAGCTATCAATAAGACTAAAAACAGATCCTGGGTTCATCTCTGTCAAGTCCAGCCTTGGAGGAAGAAAGAAGGACAAGCCAAAGCAGAGGAATGGTTCCTGTGAACCCACTAACAGTCTAGTATACACTTTCATTTAGATATATCTTAGTTCTGGCTTCTGATTCCGTGCTGCTGGTTAATTGCCAACTTGACATAAGCTGGAGTCTTCTGAGAAGAGGGAACCCCATTGAGAAAATGCTCCCATCAGAGTAGCTTGTAGGTAAGCCCGTGGAGCATTTTCTTAATGGATAATTGATGCAGAATGGTCCAGCACACTGTGAGATATATATCCGTACTCTGACACATACAAGAAAGCAAGCTAAGCAAGCCAATCAGCAGCATTCCTCGATGGCCTCAGCATCAGTTCCTACCTCCAGGTTCCTGCTTTGAGCGCCTGCTCTGGCTTTCCCTCATGACGGAATGTAAGTTGTAAGGTAAAACAAACTTTTTTCTCCCCCCAAAAGTTGACGTTGGTCATGTTTGTCACACCAATAGAAATCAAACTAAACCACCTCCCTAGGCTTTTAAATCTCCTCCCCACTCATGACTCTATCCAGATAACAATCAATGACTTTAAAACCCTCCATCTATCAGAGTGTGGTGGCCCCTATGAATTGTGTTTGCCATCTTGCTGCCCAACAAACGGCCCTAGGAACAAGAGGTGGTAGGGGTGCTACTGATATCCTGGTGAGATATCCAACCTAGTACTGCCTAAGACTCTGTGGTAAAGAAGCATGGGCAATTCATACCCACAGACTGATGAGGACACCAGACAGAAAGGTCACTCTCCTAGAAATAACTGGCAGGACTCTGCTACCTGACGTTCACTGGGCTACTCATCTGGGGTCCAACTTTCTGAGACTAAAGTATGTTATACCTACATGGAACAGCCTCGCCAGGATGTCTCAGCCAGATGCCAGATTTGTGTATGTACAAATAAATCCAAATCAGAGAGCCCTTACCCAGGAAGGGGTTCTGTTGGAACAAGCCTGGCCCAGTGGGTCCTGGGCGCTGTGGACTTAACACCATCTTCTCCCCTCAGAGGGAACTAGGCATTATGCAATATGCAGACAAAACATTCAAACAGATCAAATAAATAAATCTCAAAAATAAAGATTATGAACGAAGGGAAAGCACATGGGACTGGTATGCAGCACAGAACTTTCCGAGTACCAGGAGCCTTGGGTTCCTTTTAAAGCACCACATAAAACCAGACATGGTTTAATCTTTAATCAGGTAGTGTTGCGGGTCTGGTTTCTGAGTTATCTTTAAGAGGTTCTCTACTTCACATTTCTTTCACTCTTCAACTTTCACTCACTCTTGCGGTGAGTGAAAGAAGAAAGATCAGAAGTTCAAAGTTACCCTCGGTTACACAGTGAGTCTGAGGCTAGACTGAGTCATGAGTGTCTATCTCTAAAAAAGTCAGCACGTTATAATAGTACACACACACACACACACACGTACTGCCATCATCTGACTTTAAAACTTTTGGATAAGCTACAGTAATAAAAGAAGTCTACTTCTGGCGGATGTTCTCAGCCCAACACCGGAGGCAGAGGCAGGATATCTGTGAGTGCAAGGCCAGACTGGTCAACAAAGGGAGCTCCAGGAGAGCAAAGACTTCGTAGAGAGACCGTATCTCAAAAGCCAAAACAAATGTTCTACTTCCCAACAAATAGATTAAGAGAAAATTCAGAAATAAAGGTAAAAGAATACAGTTAACTGGTGTTGACAAAGCAAAGAAAACTGAAGGAATTTCCTTCATTAACAAATATTAGTGAGCCACCTTAACATCTATATATAAGAAATTAATGAAAGACTTTATAACTGCCAGGAAAATTAACTTTAACTGTATTCTAAACCCAAATGATGAAATACGAAGTAGAGAACCTTTCGAAGATATTTCAGAAAAACTAGACTTGCAACACTACCCGAGGTCCCGCGCCAAAGTGACGTCACCAACAAAGGCGAGCGGGGCGGAGCCTCGCGACACCAAGCTCAGCGCTCTACGCAAACGCGGCCCGGGGGGCAGAGCTGACCAGAGCTGGGGCCCAGAACAACGCTCCGGCTCCAGCCGCGAGGAGGCTCCACCAGACCTGTTCCCGGGGCTCAGCCAGCCTCTCCTCCCCGTCTGAGGACAGCAGCCCCTTGCTCACCATGGCGCGGCTTCCGATCTCGGCTGCACTCTCCCCAAGGGTCCAGGCAGCGGAGATGGCAGCGGGGCTCACGCGACACCTCGATCAGCCTTAAAGGGGAACCCGAAGCATGGCGGCGAAGAACCCGCCTCTCGCCGCTCGATGGCGCCCTTTATTGGACAGCTTGTCTGGCTGCTCTGAATGGCTAGCGAGGCCTGAGTGACAGGAACTGTTCTGTTACGGAGAGAGTACTGCCGTAGAGACACAGGCAGCCCAACCGGTCCTTGTGTCCCTTGGCTTGGCCCCTAGTACACACATGCAGGAGTTCTGAGTAGGTTTCCTTTTAAAAACTTACCCCTGCCCTCCAGAACTGGTCCTGCTGTCCCTTGTCAGAGTCTGGCATGCGCACTGTCCAATACACACAATGGCCAGTGCAGGGATCTCCTTGTCTTCACAGCAAGAATTTTTATACAAAAGGTTAACTTAAAAATTTTAATTGCATGTATTTAATTAAAATGGAAACATGGGAAAGGCACATGCGTCCCACAGTGCATAAGTGGAAGTTAGAGGGCTAGAGTTGGCTGTCCCCTTACACCATAGGGGTCCTGAGGATTGAACTCCGATCACAGGGCTTAGCAGCAAGTACATTTACTAGCTGAGCCATTTTGCTTTCCCAAAAGTTGATTTTTTAAAAGGATCTCACACACACACACACACACACACACACACACACACACACACACTGTAGCTGTCTTCAGACACACCAGAAGAGAGCATCAGATCCCATTACAGACGGTTGTGAGCCACCATGGTTGCTGGGAATTGAGCTCAGGACCTCTGGAAGAGCAGTCAGTGCTCCTAACCACTGAGTCATCTCTTCAGCTCCCCCCCCCCCCAAAGAAAGTTGATTTTTAAAAAGAAAAAAAAAAGCATACCTGTTATTTACTTTTTAAATGGAGGTGGGGGTACAGAAACTGCCAAATTTAGAAACCAGTCTAGCGAGGTCCTTAATCCCAGTACTTGGAAGGCTAAGGCAGGAAAATCAAAAGTCTGAAAATCGGAGCCTGGCAAGGCTATAGGCTGGGTTCAACAGAGAGGAATTCATTTCAGAGGAACTCAGAGGGCAGGTCAGCTACTGAGGCAAAGAGACTCAGACTTGAGATAGGTAAACATTGTGTTATTATACAGCAACCTAAATATCTCATAGGACTAAGTCTTATCCCCGTTGATGCTCTGCCCCCTCTGCTGACTCAAGAAGAACCAAACAAAAAAGAAGAACTGCCAGGGCTGGGCCCTGGCATTATAGAACATATAAAGGTAAAATAAAGGGCATAAAATGTCCAATGCCAGAAAATCAACCTAGGAATCAAAATCTCCCATTCTCTTTGGAGGCAAAAAGTGCATGTAGAAACTGCCAGGAAGAATAGGAACTTGTTCCCAACAGTTAAGAGTTAGGTGATAATCATTACCATTCTGAGAATGAATGAAGACTAGGACCACAACTACTCTTATGTAGGGCATAGAAATTGGATTTACATCTGAAAAATATTATTCTAGGTAGGGTACCACACTCTCTGCTGACTACAAAAATATAAGAACATCATACTGCTAAAGATTAATCATATCTGAAATCTCATGCCTGCTACCAGCCTAGGCACAGTACTAATAGAAGATGCCTGCCTTAATATAATCATTTGGCTTGCAATATAAAATTCGTGCTTAGATATGAAATAAAGGTTAATGTTGAGATACGGACTAAAGGACATTAGTGGTGACATAGGAGTGGGGAAAGGGAAAAGAAACCCAAAAGGGCAAATGACAATGACTCTTGGAAAGTAAATAGAGATAAATGCATTGAAACTGCTTGTGCTTGAATGCGTTGGAACTTGTATGAATAAAGATAGTTTGAGCTATTCCGGGAGGGGGGGTGGGTGGGAGCATCTATTTTAAAGACGAATGGTGGTCAGATGCCTCATGTTTGCCGACTCCACACATCTGTCCTGCTGTAGCTGTGCTCTAGCAGTCATGATGTTTTATCACAGCAACAGAAAAGTAACAAGACATGTGGCAATGTACAAGTACAATGTAAAAAACACATGAATTTTTTTTTTAAAGAACATGATTTAATCATTGCAGAAAAGGAGAATGTTTGGACACAAAAAATTAGCAGGAAGTCAAAACAACTGTGAGAAAGAATCGAAAAGAAACTCTACTAAAGCTCAAACCACACATTGAACCTCACACAATAATATTGGGAGACTTCAACACCCCACTCTCATGAAGGGACAGATCATGGAAACATAAACTAAACAGAGACGT
Source organism: Rhynchomys soricoides (assembly GCA_019843965.1). Taxonomy (NCBI): domain Eukaryota; kingdom Metazoa; phylum Chordata; class Mammalia; order Rodentia; family Muridae; genus Rhynchomys; species Rhynchomys soricoides. The sequence continues at coordinate 91,962 of JADRCH010007225.1, forward strand.
GCTAAAACTAACAGATGTTATGGACCAAATGGATTTAACAGATATCTATAGAAGATTTCATCCTAAAACAAAAGAATACACCTTCGTCTCAGCACCTCATGGAACCTTCTCCAAAATTGACCATATAGTGGGTCACAAAACAGGCCTCAACAGATACAAGAAGATTGAAATAATCCGATGCACCCTATCAGATCACCACAGACTAAGGCTGGTCTTCAATAACAAAAACAACAGAAAGCCCACGTACACATGGAGGCTGAACAGTGCTCTACCCAATGATAGCTTGGTCAAGGAAGAAATAAAGAAATTAAAGACTTCTTAGAATTCAATGACAATGAAGGCATAACATACCCAATCTTATGGGACACAATGAAAGCAATGCTAACAAGGAAACTTATAGCTCCAAATAACTCCAAAAAGAAACTGGAGAGAGCATACACTAGCAGCTTGACAGCACATCTGAAAGCTATAGAACAAAAAGAAGCTAATACACCCAAGAGGAGTAGATGGCAGGAAATATTCAAACTTAGGGTTGAAATCAACAAATTAGAAACAAAAAGAAATACACAAAGAACAAAAAAAAACAAAACAAACAACAAACAAACAAAAAAAACAGGAGATGATTCTTTGATAAAATCAACAGGACAGATAAACCCTTAGCCAGACTAACCAGAGGGCACAGAGACAGTATCCAAATTAACAAAATCAGAAATGGAAAAAGAGACATAATAAAAGAAACTTAGGAAGTCAAAAAAAATCATCAGAACCTACTACAAAACCCTATACTCAAAAAAACTAGAAAATCTGGATGAAATGGACAATTTTCTAGACAGATACCAGGTACTGACGTTAAATCGGGATCAGAGAAACCATCTAAACAGTCCCATAACCCCAAAAGAAATAGAAGCAGTCATTAAAAGTCTCCCAACCAAAAAGCCCAGGACCAGACGGGTGTAGGGCAGAATTCTATCAGACCTTCAAAGAAGACCTAATCCCAATACTCTTCAATCTATTCCACAAAATAGAAACGGAAGAAACACTACCCAATGCGTACTATGACGCGACAATTATTCTTATACCAAAATCACACAAAAGCCCAACAAAGAAAGAGAATTTCAGATCAATTTCATTTATGAATATTCATGCAAAAATACTCAATAAAGAAGGGCTGGAGAGATGGCTGAGCGGTTGAGAACACTAGCTGCTCTTCCAGAGGTCCTGAGTTTAATTCCTAGCAACCACATGGTAGCTCAAAACCATCTGTAATGGGATCCGATGCCCTCTGCAGGTATGTCTCAAGACAGCTACAGTGCATTAATATAGAGAAGAAGAGGAGGAGGAGGAGGAGGAGGAGGAGGAGGAGGAGGAGGAGGAGGAGGAGGAGGAGGAACAACAACTCAATAAAATTCTCACAAACCGAATCCAAATCTAAATGAAATGGATGATTTTCTAAACAGATACCAGGTACCAAAGTTAAGTCAGGATCAGATAAATCATATAAATAGTCCCAAATCCCCTAAGGAAATAGAAGCAGTCATTAAAAGTCTCCCAACCAAAAACATGCCCAGGACCAGATGGGTTTGGTGCTGAATTCAATCAAATCTTCAAAGAAGAACTAATACCAATACTTCTCTAATTATTCCATAAAATAGAAACAGAAAGAACACGACTCAATACATTCTATGAAACCACAGTTACACTGATACCTAAACCACACAAAAACCCAACAAGAAAAGAGAACTTCAGACCAATTTCCCTTAAGAATATCAATGCAAAAATACTCAATAAAATTCTCACAAATTGAATCTAAGAAAACATTAAAACGATTATCCATCATGATCAAATAGACTTTATCCCAGAGATGCGGGGATGGTTCAATATATGGAAATCCATCAACATAATCCACTATATAAACAAAATGAAAGAAAAAAAATGATTATTTCATTAAACGCTGAGAAAGGATTTGACAAAATTCAACACCCCTTCATGATAAAAGTCTTCAAAAGATCAGGAATTCAAGGCCCATACCTAATCATAGTAAAATGCAATATACAGCAAACCACTAGCCAACATCAAACTAAATGGAGATAAACTTGAAGCAATCCCACTAAAATCAAGGACTAGACAAGGCTGCCCACTCTCTCCCTACCTAATCAATATAGTACTCGAAGTCCAAGCCAAAGAAATTAGACAACAAAACAAGGTCAAAGGGATACAAATTGGAAAGAAAGAAGTCAAAATATCATTATTGGCAGGTGATATGATAGTATACCTAAGTGACCCCAAAAATTCCACCAGAGAACTCCTAAACCTGATAAACACCTTCAGCAAAGTGGCAGGATATAAAATTAACTCAAACAAATCAGTAGCCTTCCTCTACACAAAGGATAAACACACTGAGAAAGAAATTAGGGAAATGACACCCTTCACAATAGTCACAAATAATATAAAATACCTTGGTGTGACTCTAATCAAGCAAGCGAAAGATCTGTATGACAAGAACTTCAAGTCTCGGAAGAAAGAAATTGAAGAAGACCTCAGAAGATGGAAAGATCTCCCATGCTCATGGACTGGCAGGATTAATATAGTAAAAATGGCCATCCTGCCAAAAGCAATCTACAGATCTAAAGCAATCCCGATCAAAATTCCAACTCAATTCTTCATAGACTTAGAAAGAGCAATTTGCAAATTCATTTGGAATAACAAGAAACCTAGGATAGCAAAAACTGTTGTCAACTATAGAAGAACTTCTGCAGGAATGACCCTCCCTGACCTCAAGCAATACTACAGAGCAATAGTGATAAAAACTGCATGGTATCTGTGCAGAGGCAGGCAGGTAGAACAGTGGAACAGAATTGAAGATCCAGAAATTAACCCACACATGTATGGTCATGTGATATTTGACTAAAAAGCTAAAACCATCCAGTGGGGAAAACAGACTGCATTTTCAACAAAAATGCTGGTTCACCTAGTGGTCTGCATGTAGAAGAATGCAAATTGACTCATTCTTATCTCCTTATACAAAGCTCAAGTCCAAGTGGATCAAGGACCTCCACATAAAACCAAATACACTGAAACTAATAGAAGACAAAGTGGGGAAGAGCCTCGAACACATGGGCACAGGGCAAAAATTTCTGAACAGAACACCAGTGACTCATGCTCTAAGATCAACAATAGACAAATAGAACCTCATAAAATTGCAAAGTTTCTATAAGGCAAAGGACACTGTCAATAGGGTAAAACAGCAACCAATGGATTGGGAAAAGATCTTTACCAACCCTACATCTGATAGATGGCTACAATCCAAAATATGAAAAGAACTCAAGAAGTTAGATTCCAGAGATCCAAATAACCCTATTAAAAATTGGGGAACAGAGCAAAACAGAGAATTCTCAAAACAACCCAGAGATTCCACCTCACACCAGTCAGATTGGCTAAGAACAAAAACTCAGGTGACAGCAGATGCTGGTGAGGATGTAGAGAAAGAGGAACACTCTTCCATTGCTGGTGGGATTGCAAGTTGGTACAACCACTCTGGAAATCAGTTTGGCGGACCCTCAGAAAATTGGACATGGACTACCTGAGAACCCAGCTATACCACTCCTGGGCATATACCCAGAAGATGCTCCAATATGTAATAAGAACACATACTCCACTATGTTCATAGCAGCCATATTTATAATAGCCAGAAGCTGGAAACAAACCAGATGTCCCTCAACAGAGGAATGGGTAGAGAAAATGTGGTACATTTGCACACTGGAATACTACTCAGCTATTTGTCCCTCTTTTTTATTTATTTGATACTTTATTTACATTTCAAATATTTGCCCCTTTCCAGATCTCCTCTTTGGAACCTCCCTACTCCCTCCCCCTGTCCCTGCCTCTATGGGGGTATTCCCCCACCCACCCACTCTCATCTTCCCTCCTTGGCATTCTCCTATACTGGGGCATCTAACACCCTCAGACCCAAGGGCCTCTCTTCCCCCAAATGGCTAACAAGATCCTCCTCAGACACATATGAGGCCAGCACCATGGGTCACTCTATGTGTATTCTTTGGTTGGTGAACCACTCTCACAGAGCATTGGGAGGTCAGGCCAGTGGACATTGTTGCTCCCTCCATGGCGTTGTCAACTCCCGCAGCTCCTTCAGTCCCTTCTCAAACTCCTCCATCTGGGACCTCACGCTTAGCCCAATGGTCGCTGTGAAATGACGCCTGGGTATTCCGAACTTTTGGGCTAATAACCACTTATCAGTGAATACATACCATGTTCATTCTTTTGTGACTGCGTTACCTCGCTCAGGATGATATCTTCAAGATCCATCCATTTGCCTGAGAATTTCATGAAATCATTGTTTTTAATAGCTAAGTAGTATTTCATTGTGTGAATGTACATTTTCTGTATCCATTCCTCTGTTGAGGGATATCTGGGTTGTTTCCAATTTCTGGCTATTATAAATATGGCTGCTATGACATAGTGGAGCATGTGTCTTTACATGTTGGAGCTTCTTCTGGGTATATGCCCAGGAGTAGAATAGCTGGGTGTTCGGGTAGTATTATGTTCATTTGTCTGAAGGTCCACCAAACTCATTTCCAGAGAAGTTGTATCAGCTTGCAATCACACCATCAATGGAAGAGTGTTCCTCTTTCTCCACATTCTCTCCAGCATCTGATGTCACCTGAGTTTTTGATCTTAGCCATTCTGACTGGCGTGAGGTGGAATCTCAGGGTTGTTGTGATTGAATTTCCCCTATGACTAAGGATGCTCAACATTTCTTTGGGTTCTTCTCAGCCCTTCGAGTTTCCTCAGTAGAGAATTCTCTGTTTAGCTCTGTTCCCCATTTTTTAATAGGGTTATTTGGTTCTCTGGAGTCTAACTTCTTGAGTTCTTTGTACACATTGGATATTGGCCCTCTATCAGACGTAGGATTGGTAAAGATATTTCCACAATCTGGTGGCTGCCATTTTGTCCTCTTTACAGTGTCCTTTGCCTTACAGAAGCTTTGTAATTTTATGAGGTCCCATTTATCGATTCTTGATCTTAGAGCACAAGCCATTGGTGTTCTTCTGTTCAAGAACATTTCCCCTGTGCCCAAGTGTTCAAGACTCTTCCCCACTTTCTCATCTATTAGATTCAGTGTATCTGGTTTTATGTGGAGGTCTTTGATCCACTTGGACTTGAGCTTTGTACAGGGATATATGTATGGATCAATTCACAATCTTCTACATGTAGACTTGCAGTTGAACCAGCACCATTTGTTGAAAATGCTGTCTTTTTTCCACTGGATGGTTTTAGCTCCTTTGTCAAAGATCAAGTGACCATAGGTGTGTGGGTTCATTTCTGGGTCTTCAATTCTATTCCATTGATCTACCTGCCTGTCACTGTACCAATACCATGCAGTTTTTATCACTACTGCTCTGTAGTACAGCTTGAGGTCAAGGAGGCTGATTTCCCCAGAAGTCCTTTTATTGTGGAGAATAATTTTTGCTATCCTGAGATTTTGTTATTCCATACGAATTTGAGAATTGCTCTAAGTCTATGAAGAATTGAGTTAAAATTTTGATGGGGATTACATTGACTCTGTACATTGCTTTTGGCAGGATGGCCATTTTAACTATATTAATCCTGCCAATCCATGAGCATGGAAGTTCTTTCCATCTTCTGAGGTCTTCTTCGATTTCTTTCTTCAGAGACTTGAAGTTCTTGTCATACAGATCTTTCACTTGTTTGGTTAGAGTCACACCAAGATACTTTATATTGTTTGTGACAACTGTGAAGGGTGTCATTTTCCTAATTTCTTTCTCAGTCTGTTTATCCTTAGAGTATAGGAAGGTTACTGATTTGCTTGAGTTAATTTTATATCTGGCCACTTTGCTGAAGTTGTTAATCAGCTGTAGCAGATCTCTAGTGGAGTTTTTCAGGTCACTTAAGTATACCATCATATCATCTGCAAATAGTGATATTTTGATTTCTTCCAATTTGTATCCCTATGACCTCCTTTTGTTGTCTGATTGCTCTAGCTAGAACTTCAAGTACTATGTTGAATAGGTAGGGAGAGAGAGGGCAGCCTTGTCTAGTCCCTGATTTTAGTGGGATTGCTTGGAGTTTCTCTCAATTTAGTTTGATGTTGGCCACTGGTTTGCTGTATATTGCTTTTACTATGTTTAGGTACGGTCCTTAAATTCCTGATCTTTCCAAGACTTTTATCATGAAGGGATGTTGAATTTTGTTACATGCTTTTTCAGAATCTAATAAATGATCATATGGTTTTTTCTTTAGGTAGTGGATTACATTGATAGATTTCCGGGCATTGAAGCATCCCTGTATCCATGGGATGAAGCCTACTTGATAGTGATGAATGATTGTTTTGAAGTGTTCTTGGATTCAGTTTGCAAGAATTTCATTTAGTATTTTTGCATCGTTTTTCATAAGGGAAATTGGCCTGAAATTTTGTTAAGTCTTTGTGAGGTTTTGGTAACAGTGTAATTGTGGCCTCATAGAACACATTGGGTAGTATTCCTTCTGTTTCTATTTCGTGGAATAGTTTGAGGAGTATTAGTATTAGGTCTTCTTTGAAGGTCTGATAGATTTCTGTACTAAACTCATCTGCTCCTGGGCCTTTTTTGGTTGGGAGACTTTTGATGCCTGCTTCCATTTCTTTAGGAATTATGGGATATTTTAGATGGTTTATCTGATGCTGACATAACTTCTGTAATAGGTATCTGTCTAGAAAATTGTCCATTTCATCCAGATTTTCCAATTTTGTTGAGTATAGGCTTTTGTAGTAGGATGTGATGAATTTTTGAATTTCCTCAAATTCTGTTGTTATATCTCCCTTTTCATTTTTAAATTTGTTAATTTGGATACTGTCTCTGCACCCTCTGGTTAGTCTGGCTAAGTGTATATCTATCTTGTTGATTTTCTCAAAGAACCAGCTCCTGGTTTTGTTGATTCTTTGTATAGTTCTTTTTCTTTCTACTTGGTTGATTTCAGCCCTGAGTTCGATTATTTCTTGCCTTCTACTCCTCTTGGGTGTATTAGCTTCTTGTTCTTCTAGAGCTTTCAGGTGTGCTGTTAAGCTCCTAGTGTACGCTCTCTCCAGTTTCATTTTGGAGGCACTCAGAGCTATGAATTTTCCTCTTACACTTCTTTCATTGTGTCCTCTAAGTTAGGGAATGTTGTACTTTCATTTTCATTAAATTCTAGGGAGTGTTTAATTACTTTCTTTATGTCTTCCTTGACCAAGTTATCATTGAGTAGAGAATTGTTCAACTCCCATGTGTATGTGGGCTTTCTGTTGTTTTTGTTGCATTGAAGACCAGCCTTAATCAGTAGTGATCTGATAGGAGGCATGGGATTATTTCAATCTTCTTGTATCTGTTGAGATTTGTTTTGTGACCAATTACATGGTCCACTTTGGAGAAAGTACCATGAAGTGTTCTGAAGCAGGTATATTCTTTTGATTGAGGATGAAATGTTCGATAGATATCTGTTAAATCCATTTGGTCCATAAATTCTGTTAGTTTCACTGTGTCTCTCTTTAGTTTGTGTTTTCAAGATCTGTCCATTGGTGAGAGTGGGGTGTTGAAGTCTCCCACTGTTATTGTGTAAGGTGCAATGTGTGCTTTGAGCTTTAGTAAAGGTTCTCTTATAAATGTGGGAGCCCTTGCATTCGGGGCATAGATGTTCAGAGTTGAGAGTTCTTCCTGGTAGATTCTTCCTTTGATGAGGATGAAGTTTCTTTCCTTATCTTTTTGGATGAGTTTTGGTTGAAAGTCAATTTTATCCGATATTAGAATGGCTACTCCTGCCTGTTTCTTGGAACCATCTGCCCGGAAAATTGTTTTCCAGCCCTTTACTCTGAGGTAGTGTTTGTCTTTCACACTGAGATTCGTTTCCTGTATGCAGCAAAATGCTGGGTACTGTTTATGTATCCAGTCTGTCAGCTTATGTCTTTTCATTGGGGAATTGAGTCCATTGATATTAAGAGATATTAAGGTTATTGTTGCTTTCTGTTATTTTCAATGTTATTCTTATATTTGTGTGGCTATCTTCTTTTGAGTTTGTTGAATGATTACTTTCTTGCTTTTTCTAGGGTGTAGTTTCTCTCCTTGTATTGGTGTTTTCCAACTGTTATCCTTTGTAGGGCTGGGTTTGTGAAAGATATTGTGTAAATTTGGTTTTGTCATGGAATGTCTTGGTTTCACCATCTTTGGTAATTGAGAGTTTTTCTGGATAGGAGCCTGCGCCGGCACTTGTTCTTATAGGGTCTGTATGAGATCTGTCCAGGATCTTCTAGCTTTCATAGTCTCTGGTGTGAAGCCTGGTGTAATTCTGATAGGTCTGCCTTTATATGTTACTTGATCTTTTTCCCTTACTGCTTGTAATAGTCTGTCCTTGTTTTTTGTATTTGGTGTTTTGACTATTATGTGACGGGAGGTATTTCTTTAATGGTCCAGTCTACTTGGAGCACTGTTGGCTTCTTGAATGTTTATGTTCATCTCTTTCTTTTGGTTAGGGAAGTTTTCTTCTATAATTTTGTTGAAGATATTTACTGGTCCTTTAAGTTGGGAATCATCACTCTCTTCTGTACCTGTTATCCTCAGGTTCTATCTTCTCATTGTGTCCTGGATATCCTGGATGTTTTGGGTTAGGAGCTTTTTGTATCTTGCATTTTGAGTATTGTGTCAATGTTTTCTATGGTATCTTCTGCACCTGAGATTCTCTCTTCTATCCCTTGTATTCTGTTGGTGATGCTTGCATCTACGACTTCTGATCTCTTTCCTAGGGTTTCTATCTCCAGGGTTGTCTCCATTTGTGATTTCTTTATTGTTTCTGTTTCCATTTTTAGATCCTGGATGGTTTTATTCATTTCCTTCATCTGTTTGTGTTTTCCTGTATTTACTCTTTAAGGGCTTCTAGCTGTTTACCTGTGTTCTTTTTTATTTCTTTAAGGGAGTTTTTTCCTTCTTAAAGTCTTCTATCATCATCATGACAAGTGATTTTAAATCTGAGTCTTGCTTTTCTGGTGTGTTGGGATATCAAGGGTTCGCTGTAGTGGGAGAACTGGGTTCCGATGACACCAAGTTGCCTTGGTTTCTGTTCCTTATGTTCTTGCCCTTGCCTTTTGCCATCTGCTCATCTCTGGTGTTAGTTGGTCTTACTCTCTCTGACTGTGGTTTCTCCCTCCTTCAAGCCTCAGGGAAAGCAGCTCTGGGGTGCAGACAGAAACCAGAAGGATCCTGTCCCCAGTTGTTCCTTGGTTCCTGTGTCCTGATGGCTCTGTGATGGTCCCTTTTGATAGAGGAATTTGAACAAACTGTTGGTCTGCCTGTGCTCGAAGGTGTGTCAGCACTCCTGGAAGACCAGCTCTTTCATGGCACTGTTTGAGTATGGATCCCTGTGTCACAAGATCAGCTCCCTGGCCTCAGAAGGAAACTGGAAGGCCACTTCTCAGTTCCTGTGTCCTGAGGGTTCTGGGTGAGTCCCTCTGTGCAGAGATGCCCACCTTACTCCTGATCCCAGGCTTGTCCACACACCTGGGAGGGTAGTACTTTCCCTGTGTTATGTGGGTATGGAGCTCTGTGGCACAGGCCACAGGTGTAAACCAGAAGGCACCTGTCCCAGGCTGCTCCTCAGTCCCTGTGTTCTAAGAATTAAAAACAGGTCACGCTGAGCAGTGGTGCTCACCTTACCTCCACTCATGGGCTTGTCCACTCCTGGGATGCTTGCTTCCCCCCCCCCAACCCCCTAGTGCTATTTGGCCCTGGAGCTCTGTGGCAGAGACTGAGCTAGTTTATCAGTTTCAATTTCATTTGCTTTATTGGTAGTCTCTGAAACATACTTAAAGAATTGATTAACCTAACTATTTGGAACATAATCACTATGTGAACATGGAATTTCCACCACATGTTTATGTACTGAGTGATTGATCTTGAAATTGTGGCACTATTTCGGGAAATATTTTAGACATTGATAGTGCAGCTTAAATGGTAAAGGTCACAAGGGCATGGCTCTGAAGAATAAATCTGGCACCTTCTCTTTGAATTATGCTTTCTGACTTTAAGTTTTCCTATATTATTAGTGTGTGTTGGGGGTTACAGTTCTAAAGTACACTTGCAAAGGCAGATGCCATGTTACTAAGGTATACTCTAACCTTCACTTGCTATATTTTTAGACAAACTTCACATATTCTTGTAGTTACGATGAAGACCGTCAAGTAAATAAAGTCTACTATCCATAAAGCACATCAATTTAATAGTATGTATGGCTACTATTAATTAATTTAGTAGATTAATTTCAACACAAAGCCCTGGTAATGACAACAAATACATCAAAACATTGCCTAGGATGCTATAGTCTCATGGTAGAACATTTGCCTAGCATACATGAATCTGTGGGTTTCATCCAATGCTTTCTAAAGAATAAAAGTCTAAAAAACAAAAAAAAACTGCCAAGCCGATATTTGCAAGGAATATCATTGTTTATTTGGTTATAGTTTAACAGTTTAATTTCCAATTGCACATTTAAGCAAAATTCCATTTGAAAATTAAGATGCAAATCACATCTACTGATGTTACGATATACAATTTCTTAATGTATAAAGAATTTCTTGTACATCTATTGTGTTTAAATGTTCTGTATAAGTGTGTGAGGTACATACCAATGAATAGGCAGAAGCCAGAGGATACACAGCCTACAAATCAAGAGCTTGTCTCAAAACCAAACAGTTATAAAAATGTAAACATTTAAAATTTTCATGCGTGACTAGTCATTCAATATTGTGAACAGTTTGAACTGATTAACAAATGAACCTGAACAAAAATATCCTAAATCAAGATGACACATGAAAAGTTCTAGGTGTAGACACACAGCACAAGACTGAGGTGCACTCTGCCACCGAGCCACGTTTAAGACAAGTTAATTTTTAATCTTCAAATGTGTCATGGTTTGAGTATGCTTGGCCCAGGAAGTGGCATTATGGAGGTGTGGCAATCTTGGAGGTGTGTTACTGTGGGCGTGGTCTTTAAGACCTTCATCCTAGCTGCCTGAAAGCCAGTATTCTGATAGCAGACTTCCAATGAAAATGTAGAAATCTCAGGTCCTCCTGCACATTGCCTGCCTGGATGCTGCCATTTTCCCACTTTGGTGATAATGGACTGAACCTCTGAACCTGTAAGCTAGCCCCAGTTAAATGTTCTCCTATAAGAGTTGCTTCAGTCATGGTGTCTGTTCACTGCAGTAAAACCCTAAGACAAAATGTGCTCACACTTTCTTATTTGATGGATGGTATTTGTGGAAGCATGGCTGGATGCTGTTTCTAGAATACTTACACTAAAAATAGTTGGTGAATCTGCGTAATACAGTCACATGGACCACGGAAGTGTATTCTCACATCCGTTTAATCACCTCTGTTGGGGTTCTGATGCCAGATAAATTTCAAGTTCACTTCAAAAGCTTTGGTATTCTTTAGATCCTTAGGGTTTGAAACATATGGGTTACAATGTCATCATCTGACACAGGGAACTTCAAGAAGGCTTTCCTGCTTTTTATCAAATGGAACCTGCCTGGGTTGCTAAGTTTAATTCAATCACTGAGTAGCAGTAAACCTGCAGCAGCAGGATCTAGAATTGAAAGCATGAAATAATATACCTCACTATGCTTTTTGCTCTACGTGACTTATCACATAAGAAGTAGTAAATGCAGAGGCCCAATTTCTGTCTTACAATATGTCTATTTTCAATAATTTCACTGGGGCCACACCTGTAAAGGCTGTCAGGTGTGAACTAATGGGACTTAATGTTAGAAAGCTTTCCTCTTTACATTCTGTGTTACTCACCTACAACATACTGAAATAATTTGAAGAATGAGAAAGTTTTTGTAGTTTTTAACTTCATAGGAGACAGCCTCATGCATGAATTCTCTTACATGTGATACATGCCTTCCAACAATGTTTGCAGACAGACTCCAGTATATGTTCATTGGATGAGTAACACCTGACTTACAGTAGAAACTTTCTACAGGTTTTACATTAATCATTCTTACCTACAAGCTTTCTGATTATACATTGAGTAAGAGTTCATACATTCTTTACACTCTTAGGCTTTCTCATCTGACTTTGAGTAAGGTATGCCCAGGATGAAAAATGTCTGTTATTTGGTACACTCACCACAGGGTTTCTCCCTTGTTTGAGCTCTTTGATACACAGAGAGGTTGCATTTGCAGTGAAATGGTCTCCTGCATTACTTGCACCTCATGACTTCTCATGTGTTCTTTGATGTTGATTGAGTTGTCTCTTAAAGTAGTAAGTCTTCCTACAGTGTTCACATGCATAGGGCTTCTCACCTGTATGAATTCTCTGATGTTGAGTGAGGTGTGACCTCCAGGAGAAAGCTTTCCCACACTCTGCACAGTGAAATAACTTCTCACTTGCGTGAGTTTTCTGATGTAGAGAAAGATGTTTCTTGGAGAAAAATGCTTTCTTGCATTCTGTACACTGATAGGGCTTCTCACCTGTATGAACTCTATGATGCTCAATGAGCAAGTACTTGTTATAGAATGCTTTTCCACATTCCTTACATTCATAGGGCTTCTCACCCGTGTGAGTTTTCTGATGTGCAGAAAGCCCAGACTTGCTGTAGAATGTTTTCCCACATTGCTTACATTCATAGGGCTTCTCATCAGTGTGAATTCTCTGATGTACAGTAAGCTGTGCCTCAGAGTAGAATGCTTTCCTGCACTGTGAACATTGATAGAGCTTTTTATTTATATGAATTTTGTGATGCACAGTGAGGTGGGACTTGCAGTAAAATGCTTTTCCACATTGTTTGCATTCAAAAGGCTTCTCCCCGCTATGAATTTTCAGATGCACAGCAAGGTTGGACCTCCAGTTGAATGTTTTACCACATTCTTTACATTTAAAGCGCTTTTCAGCACTGTGAGTTTTCTGATGATGAATAAGTTGTTTCTTAAAGTAGAAAGCTTTGCGGCATTGTGTACATTCATAGGGCTTCTCCCCTTTATGACTCCTCTCATGCTGGGTGAGTTGAGACTTATAGTAAAAAACTTTTCTACATTCTGTACATTCATGATGCTTCTCCCCCGTATGACTTCTGTGATGTACAGTGAGATGGGATTTATAGCTGAAAGATTTTCCACATTCTGTACACTCATAAGGCTTCTCCCCTGTATGACTTCTTTGATGCTCAATGATTTGTGACTTGTAGTAGAAATATTTCCCACATTCTAGACATTCATAGGGTTTCTCATCTCTGTGAGTGTTCTGATGCTGAGACTTGGTGTGGGAAGCTTTCCCACGACCTGAGCTTTCATACGGCTTCTCCCCTTCGTGACTTCTCTGTTTGGTCAGGTGTGACTTCCTATGCTGTCTGTGTGTATACAGCGTCTCCTCATTAACACTCTGACAGTTATTGAGAGGTGACTTATAACGGACACTTTTCTTACATGTGTAACTCCTCTGACTCCTCGTGTGCTCTGACTGCTGTATAAATGCCTTCTTCACACATCCTTTATCTTCACAGGATGTTGTCCCTTGTTGGATCTTCTGTGCTACCTTCAGGTCTGCCTTGAATGAGAGGAATTAAGTTATAGTTCATATAGTAACAGGGCTTTTTCCTAGAATGTGATTTTTGAGTTTGGTTTGGAAGATAGAAGGATTTCAAATATTTACTGAGTTCACCAGGTATCTCTTATATATGAAGATTCATTTGTAAATAATATTTATTGCCTTTATGTAGAACAATACACCTGATCAAATATATTGAAAGTACCACGGTGAACTTTGACAGAGGTTTTGGCAAATTAATTTGATCGTGATGTCAGAATAATTTTCCATTATTATTAAACTTATCACATTCTTCTCTTAATAGTTACAGGATTGAGAATGACCCTAAGCTATGGGTTCCTTTCTCAATGTATACGAGTGTACTTTTGTGTATACACAAGTTGAAATGTATCTCTGTGTGAATGTGTGTCTGTGTGCATGTGTGAGGTTACTGGAGGTTGATATTCAGTGTCTTCATAAGTCACTCTTTACCATATTTTTTGAGATCAGTTTTCTCACAGACCTGAAGCTTCCTATCTTTGAAGCAATGACAGCCAGCAAACCACAGTGATCCCAATCTCTCTTCTTTTCATAACACTGGTTAAAGATACATGTTGTCCAAACTAGCTTTATATATGAGGGATGAGAGTCCAAACTGAAGACCTCATGCTTTCTTTCCAACATCAAGCCTTTCACCAAGGAAACAATCTTCCCAGGCCCGACTTACTTTCTTTTATTTTTCAAATTACATTTCTGTTTGTGCATGCACACATACTCACACCAGAGCACACACACAAAGTCCAGAGAACAAGTTGCAGGGGTTTTCTTCATTATCCACCATAAGAAGCACATGTCTTATTACACACAGAGTCATCTTCTTGATTTGGGTTAAGTACTTTTTTTTCTTTTAAGATTTATTTGTTTATTATTTGTTAGGACACTACAGCTGTCTTCAGACATGTTTTCTTCTTGCTCTGGTCCCTCTTGTTCCAACCTGGCCCCAATCGCTCCGGCCCTGCTTGCTGTATCTGCCTTCTGACACCCCAAGAAGAGGGCATCAGATCTCATTAAGGATGGTTGTGAGCCATCATGTGGTTGCTCAGATTTGAACTTACAATCTTCAGAAGAGCAGCCGGACCTCATAACCACCCATCTCTCAAGCCCTGGGTTAATTTCTTGAAGAAACATTACTAAGTAATTTCCAACATATATGTTTAGATCTGAAATATGATTAAGAGCTCATGTTAAATATCTTACTTACTTCAGCAATTTTGTCATTTGATGTCTGGGTCTCTGCAATTTCAAACTGCCACAAATGTCCTTTGTGATTTCCCTGGTCAGTCTCATTCTGGGCAGGCTTTTTATGAATACCTAAAATGAGATTAAAAATATCACTGTCCATGAATAATTCTATAATCTTTTTCATGTAACTCAAACGTAAAAGTGCATCTTCTTATCCTCATGCAAAGTATAAAATAATATTGACTTATGATAACAGTATACATTTTCAGTTCTTTTCAAGAATATAATAAAGTTATTTACTTCATGTTACATGTGTGCCACCATGCCCAGCACAATCTCATTATTTTCAGTTAAATAATACATTGGAAATTATCAATATCATTTTTAAAGAATGCAATGATGGGCACTGAGAATGCCATCATACCATTGTTACTATGAGCATGGAACTGAAGGGCAGCCACTGCACCCATGGTCTCATCATGCACTTACTGAGGATGGGATACCTGTCAGACAGCTGTTCTATGTCTCACATCTGAAAGCTCCACAGTAGGTGAATAATTCTCTATTATCACCCACTGTGTGTATGGGTTCTTTTTTCATATATTCACAGTAAGAATCCTATACCTGGCAAGCATATTTTTTATCTATATGATGCATCTCCAGTCTGGGTACTGCTGGTTAGAAAATTTCAGTTTACAACATAGGGATTCATTTTTTATTGTAGTTGTTTTTGTTTCACATGTCTCATCTATCACATTCTGGCCTTGAACATTATTACATGGAGAACGACCTTGAATTCCTCTCACTTTGGGGGTTATAGGTGTGACCCAACATGCCCTGCTAGATCTGTATTCCAGAGCCGTTTACATTCCATTCAGAAGTCAACACACATGCAATTGTGTCTGCATGAATTTCTCCAGCTGTTTCAAGATCAAGGGCCTCCTGTTAAGGTCTCTGTTCCATATGTACAGTGTAAGAAATAGCTGTCTAGGTTCAGACTTTTATGTTTTGTGGATATGTCCTTTTTACAGAATCGCCTTTAAAAGTCTTTTTGTTGAGATGCAGCTTCTTGGTAATACTACCAAGAAAAAGACAGCTAAAGTTGTGTGAATACGCTTCTGGATCACAGGAAAGGCCCATTACAAGGTCTGTGCTAAAAGTTTCCGCCAACAGCTTGCTACTTTTGTTCGTTTGGCTCTTGTAGCATTATTTGGAAGAGAGTATAGGAATAAGCTCAGCATCACCTTTTCTACAGGAGTCTATTGGCCGGTTTGTAGTACTTCTTCTAACGTACAATTCCATGTTTATATTGTCCTGTTTTCTTGAGCATGTGTTACCATTCCTGGGAGTACACTGAATGTCTGAATGGCTTTCATGAAGAAGGTATTGTAGGGGCTGCCTAGATGGCTCATCTGGAAAAGATGCTTGCTGTGCAAGCCTGGCATTGTGAGTTCCATCCTCAGAACTCACATAAAGGTGAAAGGAAAGAACTCCATATAACTGTCCTTCGACCTCCACATACATGCTGTGGCACACATGGCGCTACCACACACAGCAGGTCTGTATGTATCATCATCGTTATCATCATCATCCTCATCATCATCACCTTAAAAATTAAAAACATTTTGGCTAAACTAATTGCATTAATATATGAACATTTTACATCTTTAATTACTCCATTGTCTTCGTCAATTTCCTTTTAAAAGGTTACATTCAAAATTGCTCCATAGCCAAATAGCGCCAGGAGAAAGGTAGCCTTCCAGGAGTTTGGACAGGCCTGTTAGCGGAGGTAAGACAAACACCACTGCTCAGCATGACCCACCAGGAACCCTCAGGACACAGGGACTGAGGAGCAGCCTGGGACAGAAGCCTTCTGGTTTACACCTGTGGCCTGTGCCCTATGGCTCCAAACACAAATAGAATAGAGAAAGCACTACCCTCCGAGGAGTGTGTACAAGACAGTGAACAGGAAGAAGGCGAGCACCTCTGCTCAGAGGGACCCGTCCAGAACCCACAGGAGACAGGAACTGAGGAGTGGCCTTCCGGTTTCCTTCTGAGGCCAGGGAGCTGATCCTGTGACATAGGATTCCATACTCAAATAGTAACAGGAAAGAGCTGGTCTCCCAGGAGTGCCGACACACCTTCGAGCACAGGAAGCCCCCTACTTCTGTTCAAATTCCTCGAACAAGAGGGACCTTCACAGAGCCATCAGGACACAGGAACCAAAGAACATCTGAAGACAGGATCCTTCTGGTTTTTGTCTGCACCCCAGAACTGGCCCTGTACCACAGTTCTCCAAACCCTAATTCCTCTCAGAGAGGGCTGGTCTCCAAAGAGTACTGAAACAAAGGCTTGCAGGAGGGAGAAGCCACAGTCAGAGAGAGCAAGATCAGCTAACATCAGAGATGACCAGATGGCAAAAGGCAAGGGCAAGAACATAAGGAACAGAAACGAAGGCAACTTGGCATCATCAGAACCGAGTTCTCCCACCACAGGGAGCCCTGGATACACCAACACACCAGAAAAGCAAAACTCAGATTTAAAAATCACTTCTCATGATGATGATAGAAGACTTTAAGAAGAAAATAAATAACTCCCTTAAAGAAAAAAAAGAGAACACAGGTAAACAGCTAGAAGCCTTTAAAGAGGAAATACAGGAAAACACAATCAAACAGGCGAAGGAAATGAACAAAACCATCCAGGATCTAAAAATGGAAACAGAAACAATAAAGAAATTACAAAGGGAAACAACACTGGAGATAGAAAACCTAATAAGAGATCAGGAATCATAGATGCAAGCATCACCAACAGAATACAAGAGACAGAAGAGAGAATCTCAGGTGCAGAGGATACCATAGAAAACATTGACACAACAGTCAAAGAAATACAGTCAAAGGATATCCAGGACACAATGAGAAGACCAAACCTCAGGATAATAAGTATAGAAGAGAGTGAAGACTCCCTACTCAAAGGGCCAGTAAATATCTGCAACAAAATTATAAAAGAAATCTTACCTAATCAAAAGAAAGAGGTGAACATAAACCTTCAAGAAGCCTACAGCACTCCAAATAAACTGGACCATTAAAGGAATACCTCCCGTCACATAATAGTCAAAACACCAAATACAAAAAACAAGGACAGAATATTATAAGCAGTAAGGGAAAAAGATCAAGTAACATATAAAGGCAGACCTATCAGAATTACACCAGACTTCACACCAGAGACTATGAAAGCTAGAAGATCCTGGACAGATCTCATACAGACCCTATAAGAACACGTGCCGGTGCAGGCTCCTATCCAGCGAAACTCTCAATTACCATAGATGGTGAAACCAAGACATTCCATGACAAAACAAAATTTACACAATATCTTTCACAAACCCTGCCCCACAAAGGATAACAGTTGGAAAACATCAACACAAAGAGAGAAACTACACCCTAGAAAAAACAAGAAAGGAATCTTTCAACAAACCCAAAAGAAGATAGCCACACAAATATAAGAATAACATTGAAAATAACAGGAAGCAATAATAACTGTTCCTTAATATCTCTTAACATCAATGAACTCAATTCCCCAATGAAAAGACATAAGCTAACAGACTGGATAGATAAACAGTACCCAGCATTTTGCTGCATCCAGGAAACGCATTTCAGTGTGAAAGACAAACACTAAGTCAGAGTAAAGTGCTGGAAAACAATTTTCCGAGCAAATGGTCCCAAGAAAAAGGCAGGAGTAGCCATTCTAATATCAGATAAAATTGACTTTCAACCAAAACTCATCCAAAAAGATAAGGAAGGAAACTTCATCCTCATCAAAGGAAGAATCTACCAGGAAGAACTCTCAACTCTGAACATCTATGCCCCGAATGCAAGGGCTCCCATATTTATAAGAGAACCTTTACTAAAGCTCAAAGTACACATTGCACCTTACACAATAACAGTGGGAGACTTCAACACCCCACTCTCACCAATGGACAGATCTTGAAAACACAAACTAAAGAGAGACACAGTGAAACTAACAGAATTTATGGACCAAATGGATTTAACAGATATCTATCAAACATTTCATCCTCAATCAAAAGAATATACCTGCTTCAGAACACTTCATGGTACTTTCTCCAAAGTGGACCATGTAATTGGTCACAAAACAAATCTCAACAGATACAAGAAGATTGAAATAATCCCATGCCTCCTATCAGATCACTACTGATTAAGGCTGGTCTTCAATGCAACAAAAACAACAAAAAGCTCACATACACATAGAAGTTCAACAATGCTCTACTCAATGATAACTTGGTCAAGGAAGACATAAAGAAAGTAATTAAACACTCCCTAGAATTT
This sequence comes from Rhynchomys soricoides, assembly GCA_019843965.1. NCBI lineage: Eukaryota > Metazoa > Chordata > Mammalia > Rodentia > Muridae > Rhynchomys > Rhynchomys soricoides. The sequence goes on from JADRCH010007225.1 coordinate 111,108, forward strand.
AATGAAAATGAAAGTACAACATTCCCTAACTTATGGAACACAATGAAAGCAGTGTTAAGAGGAAAACTCATAGCTCTGAGAGCCTCCAAAAAGAAACTGGAGAGAGCATACACTAGGAGCTTAACAGCACACCTAAAAGTTCTAGAAGAAAAAGAAGCTAATACACCCAACAGTCGTTAGAGGCAAGAAATAATCGAACTCAGGGCTGAAATCAACCAAGTAGAAAGAAAAAGAACTATACGAAGAATCAACAAAACCAGGAGCTGCTTCTTTGAGAAAATCAACATGATAGATAAACCCTTAGCCAGACTAACCAGAGGGCACAGAGACAGTATCCAAATTAACAAAATCACAAGTGAAAAGGGAGATATAACAACAGAATCTGAGAAAATTCAAAAAAATCATCAAATCCTACTTCAAAAACCTATACTCAACAAAATTGGACAATCAGGATGAAACGGACAATTTTCTAGACAGATACCTATTACAGAAGTTAAGTCAGGAACAGATAAACCATCTAAAATATCCCATAATTCCTAAAGAAATAGAAGCAGGCATTAAAAGTCTCCCAAACAAAAAAGACCCAGGATCAGATGGGTTCAGTGCAGAATTCTATCAGACCTTCAAAGAAGACCTAATACTAATACTCTTCAAACTATTCCACAAAATAGAAACAGAAGGAACACTACCCAATGCATTCTATGAGGCCACAATTACTCTTGTACCTAAACCACACAAAGACCCAACCAAGAAAACTTCAGTCCAATTTCCTTTATGAAGATCGACACAAAAATACTCAGTAAAATTCTTGCAAACCCAATCCAAGAACACTTCAAAATGATCATTCATCACTATCAAGTAGACTTCATCCCAGGGATGCAGGTATGGTTCAATACCCGGAAATCCATCAATGTAATCCACTACATAAACCAACTCAAAGAAAAAAACCACATGGTCATTTCATTAAATGCTGAAAAACCATTTGACAAAATTCAACATCCCTTCATGATAAAAGTCTTGGAAAGATCAGAAATTCAAGGCCCATATGCAAACATAGTAAAAGCAATATACAGCAAACCAGTAGCCAACATCAAACTAAACAAAGAGAAACTTGAAACAATTCCACTAAAATCAGGGACTAGATAAGGCTGTCCACTCTCTCCCTATCTATTCAGTATAGTACTTGAAGTTCTAGCTAGAGCAATTAGACAACAAAAGGTCAAAGAGATACAAATTGGAAAGAAAGAAATCAAAACATCACTACTTGCAGATGATAAGATCATATACTCAAGTGACCGAAAAAACTGCACCAGACAACTGCTACAGCTGATAAACAATTTCAGCAGAGTGGCTGGATATAAATTTAACTCAAACAAATCAGTAGCCTCCCTATACTTGAAGGATAAACAGGCTGAGAAAGAAATTAGGGAAATGACACCCTTCACAATTGTCACAAACAATATAAAATATCTTGGTGTGACTCTAACCAAACAAGTTAAAGATATGTATGACAAGAACTTCAAGTCTCTGATGAAAGAAATTGAAGAAAACCACAGAAGATGGAAAGATTTCCCATGCTCATGGATTGGCAGGATTAACATAGTTAAAATGGACATCCTGCCGAAAACAATCTACAGATTCAATGCAATCCCCATCAAAATTCCAACTCAATTTTTCATAGACTTAGAAAGAACAATTTTCAAATTCATTTGGAATAACAAAAATCCCAGGAGAGCAAAAACTATTCTCAACAATAAAAGAACTTCTGGGGGAATCAGCATCCCTGACCTCAAGCTGTACTACAGAGCAGTAGTGATAAAAACTGCAGAGTAATAGGCAGGTAGATCAATGGAATAGAACCGAAGAACCGGAAATGAACCCACACACCAACGGTCACTTGATCATTGACAAAGGAGCAAAAACCATCCAGTGGGAAAAAAAGACAGCATTTTCAACAAATGGTGCTGGCGCAACTGGCAGTCAACGTGTAGAAGAATGCGAATTGATCCATTCCTATCTCCCTGTACAAAGCTCAAGTCTAAGTGGATCAAGGACCTCCACATAAAACCAGATACACTGAATCTAATAGAAGAGAAAGTGGGGAAAAGTCTCCAACACATGGTCATAGGGGGAAAGTTCCTGAACAGAACACCAATGGCTTATGCTCTAAGATCAAGAATCGATAAATGGGGCCTCATAAAATTGCAAAGCTTTTGTAAGGCAAAGGACACTGTCAATAGGACAAAATGACAGCCATCAGATTGGGAAAATATCTTTACCAATCCTACGTCCTGTAGAGGGCTAATATCCAATGTATACAAAGAACTCAAGAAGTTAGACTCCAGAGAACCAAATAACCCTATTAAAAAATGGGGAACAGAGCTAAACAGAGAATTCTCAACTGAGGAAACTTGAAGGGCTGAAAAGCACCTAAAGAAATGTTCAACATCCTTAGTCATCAGGGAAATGCAAATCAAAACAACCCTGAGATTCCACCTCACACCAGTCAGAATGGCTAAGATGGAAAACTCAGGTGACAGCGGATGCTGGTGAGGATGTGGAGAAAGAGGAACACTCCTCCATTGCTAGTGGGATCGCAAGCTGCTACAACCATTCAGGAAATCAGTTTGGCAGACCTCAGAAAATTGGACCTAATACTACCTGACGACCCAGCTGGACCACTCCTGGGCATATACCCAGAAGATGCTCCAACATGTAATAAGGACACATGCTCCACTATGTTCACAGCAGCCGTATTTATAATAGCCAAAAGCTAGAAACCACCCAGATGTCCCTCAACAGAGGACAAAAGTTTGGGATACCCATGATTCAATTCACAGCAACTGTTCGACTGAGTGTGAGGTCCCAGATGGAGGAGTTGGAGAAGGGACTAAAGGAGCTGAGACAGTTTGCAGCCCCCATGGAAGGAGCAACAGTGTCAACTGGTCAGCACCCCACCCCCCAACCCCTCATGCTCCCAAAGACTGGACCACCAACCAAAGAATACACATGGAGGCACCCATGGTGCTGGCCACATAAGTGGCAGAGGAGGGTCTTGTTGGCCATCAGGGGGAGGAGAGGCCCCTGGATATGAGGGTGTTAGATGCCCCAGTATAAGGAAATGCCAGGGAGGCAAGACGGGAGTGGGTGGGTGGGTGGGGGAATACCCTCATAGAGGCGGGTGGAGGGGGGATGGGATAGGGGGTTTCTAAGGGGGGACCTGGAAAGGGGAAACACTTGAAATGTAAATAAAGTATCAAAAAAAACCATAAAATAAAAGAAGTTATATTCATTTATTTGTCCATATGTGAGAGTGCACACGTAACACACCATGCATGTGGAGGTCACAGGACAAAGCCGTAGGAGACTGCTGTCTCCGTCCACCATACTGTTGTCGGTGACTGGGCTCCAGCTCTTTACCTATTGAGCCAGCACTCTAGACTCAATTTCACCACTGTTACAGGTTTAACTGTACACACTATTTAGAATATTCCTAGGTGGCTGAGGGTGACTTGGAGGCAATCTTACAGTACACTGTTTTCTTCATTTCTTTCTTACCACGTCCATTATTCATAGGTAGAAAACATACTGAAATGTAAAGTACCTAAGCTGAAATTCAGCTGGCAGAGCGTTTGCCCAGCACACACAGAGTCCTGGTTTCAATCCCTAGCACCACATCAATGATGCAGGGTGGTCCCCATCTCAGAAACTCAAGGTGATCCTCCCCAAGACAGTCACATTGAGGTCACCATGGGGTGCATGCGATGCTGCTTTAAAAGAATAGTTCCTGTCCTGGCTGGAGACCTAGCTCAGGATTACTGAACGTGCCTGAAACACAGAACACGTAGAACCTATTCTTACCGAAAAGGGGAGGGAGGAAAAGCTGCAGATTGGCTATATTGATTGTGTAACCTGTTCCTTGCAGGTTATGGTTAAGACCCTTTATGGAACGCTGGGCCTCCTAGGGCATGCCTTCAGTCCTAGCACTTGGGATGCAGAGGCAGGTGGATCTCTCAGTTCGAGGCCAGCCTGGGCTACAGAGACAGGTCTAGGACAGTTAAAGCAACACAATCACTGTCTTGAAAAACTAACCAAAAAAACTAACCAAGCAAAAAGAAGACTGGATGTGAGGTAACAAAAGTGAAACAGACAGATAAGGAAAGTGGAAAGGGTAACAGGAAAGTAAAAACAAAAATAAAAATGGAAAGAAATCCATGAAAGGGGGACAGAAAACCACAGGAGATAATGAATCTGGTGGAAAAACAAAAAACACAAAGTTATGCAAGACTGCAAGGAAGAAAAAAATATAAATGCAGAAGAACAGAATCAAAAGAGAAATGAAGTGAAAACACTAACCGGGAAGTACAGAGGTTAAGGGAGGGGAGCATTTTTATCTGTCTTCTCTGAGGCACTATCTATTCGGAGCCAATGAAGTGGGCAGCTTTGGGCATGTTACTAGGGTCTAAGTCCTCTGTTCTCACCTTGCCACTTGGTGCTGTTTGTTGGCTGGTAGCTGGCCTCATTAATGGCATGTGTCAGCAATAGGGCATCATTCAGCTCAAAGCTTGAATGTTTTCATATGAGGAAAGCACATCAGAAGCAACCAAAAACTAGGTGATGGGTTGATACAGCTAATTCTTTCCAGAAACTCCAGAAATGAAGTGTCTGGTCAGGGTTAGGTAAGTTAGTAAGAAGCGTTCAACATGACCAGCATGGTAACTGTCCTCTTGCTGCCGTCCTTTGCTCAGTATGCATTCACTGACCTGGAAGGCTGCAGACAGATTCTACCACAGGCCATGGCCCAAATCCATGCTCCAACTTGAAGATCACATCAGGTTTGGTCATGCAATGTCCTGTAAGTGGTGAAGAATAAAGTTTTGCAAACGTGTTAGGTGCAGTCCACTAGCACGAATGAAAGACACCAGATCTAATTCAGGACCTGT
>JADRCH010007225.1:126050-144762 GCA_019843965.1 Rhynchomys soricoides
AGAGAAGCAAGTGCATGGGCATTGCCCTCAAAAGCCAGAAAGGTGTAGGATGCTACCTGAGCAAGCCCCCTGGCCTCATGCAAAAACTGAGGAGTTTTTGCTGACAGGTATTTTAAGGCAGATGCCTTTCCACAATTAATTGAATATTCTATGTTAACCATCGACATAAGGTTATATCAGCTAATGTTGATATATAAATGTTTCTTATTAATACGTAGAGATAATATCAGTCTCAACAAAAAACAGACATAGAGGCTGAGATTTTTTGAGTTACTATGTAAAAACTCTCAGATTTTTTTTCTTTATCGGTCATATTCAAATTAGAAGCAGGATTTTTTTTCTCTCATACCTGGTGGTGTCAAATGGAAAATGTTTTATTGTAAAAAGAAAACGCTTAAGGTCGTAAGGGAGATAGATGGCTTTTAGTGGCACACTTTAGGTGTGTTACGTGCTAGCTTTATGTTTAAAAGTTTATTAAGCAAAATTGGACTTCCAAATGTTAAAAGTTGTTTTGGTAAATTTTTGGTTTGCACAACCTTAACAAAATTGTTGCTTATGCACGATGGTCCTGAGGTTAACCACTGTTTCTGCTTCTGTAAACAGAAAACACTGTTTTGCTGGAGATAACCAGGACACCTACCTGCAAAATACCTGTACAAGCATGTAATTGCAGGGCCAGAGGCCGGAAGAGGAGAGTGTTGTTGAATGTACCTTGATGCACTCTTTTTTTCCTTTATAAGCTCCTGACCTAATGTGGCTAAGGGCTACACTGGGGAATCTTGAGTACCAGCTGATCTTGGCATCAGTATCTGCATAATGACCTAAAGTGGCTAAGGGCTACACTGGGGAATCTTGAGTATCAGGTGAAACCTTGGCATCAGTATCTGCATAAAAACCTCTTCTTTGTTCAAATCCATTCATGCAGAGATTGGTGAATTTCTGAACACCCACAGACCCTTGATAAAAACTATGTACTGCTGTTGCAGAGGTTGGAGTTGAGCTTCCAGTGAGTGTCTGGCAGTTCACAACTACCCATGACTCCAGCTCCAAGAGATTCAACACTCTCTCTGGTTTCTGGGGACACTGCAATCACATGCTTGTACTGATACGAGAAGAACTTAAATAACTTGCTGCTGTAAAGGATTTATGAATGAACTTGCTTAGGATATGCTAAGCTACACATGATAGAATTCAGATAACGGAGCTCTGTCTACATTAGGAAGACAGTATGTGTACTAACCAGGCTTGTTAGAAACTGTCAGAAAAAAATTGTATCACGATTGAAGTTTAGGGCTGCCGAGAATATTTATGCTAATGTTTGTTCACCACAACTGCCCTCCAGATAGGCTCCATTCCTATAACAAAAAGAAGAAACCTTGACTTACAACCAGATATTTAGGCTCATCTTCTACCAAAGATCAGAGCTGTAAGAGGCAGCTTAAGGGGGCAGCGGAAGGAGACAGCCTGGGTTCACAGACACCATTAAGTTCCCTATATTTATCAGGAAAAGCGTAATTCTGTTGGGAGTCAAGATGAACTTGGGTAACAACTATTCTAAAAGAACAGCACTGGTGTACTTAGAAATAATTCTGGGAATATTTTTTGCTGTGTAAATCTCCCATATGCACAAGTGACTGGACTTGCCGTCTCCTGTCTCTGTTTCAATTTGTCAGTGTTACCAAGTATCCATAAGTGTGTGGGTTGATTTCAGCATCTTCAATTTGATTCCATCGTTCACCCTACACAGTTTTTGTTACTATTGCTCTGTAGTAGAGCTTGAGGTCAGGGATGGTAATTCCCCCAGAAATTCTTTTTTGTTGTTGTTGTTTGTTTGTATGTTTGTTTGTTTGTTTCAAGACAGGGTTTCTCTGTATAGCCCTGGCTGTCCTGGAACTCACTCTGTAGACCAGGCTGGCCTCGAACTCAGAAATCCGCCTGTCTCTGCCTCCCAAGTGCTGAGAAATTCTTTGATTGTTCAAGATTGTTTTCCCTATCCTGATTTTTTTGTTGTTGTTGTTTTTCTATATGAAGTTGAGAATTCCTCTTTGAAGGTCTGCAAAGAATTGTGTTGGAATTCTGATGGAAACTTCATTGAATGTGTAGACTGCTTTTGGTAAGATGGCCATTTTCCCTCTGTTAATCCTGCCAACCTATGAGAATGGGAGATCTTTCCAACCTCTTATATCCCCCTCAATTTCTTTCTTTAGAGAACTGAAGTGCTTGTCATATAGGTCTTCTGCTTGCTTGGTCAGAGTTACACCAAGCTTTCTCTTGTTATTCTTGGGTATTGTAAAAGGTGTTGTTTCCCTAATTTCTTTCTCAGCCTATCATTTGTATAAAGGAGGACTACTTATTTATTTTTTAGTTAATTTTCTACCTAGCCACTTTGCTGAAAGTGTTTGTGAGCTGTAGGAGCTCTCTGGTAGCATTCTTGGGGTCACTAATGTATACTATCATATCATCTGAAAACAGCAAATACTCTGACTTCTTCTTTTCTATTTTTATCCACTTAATCTTCTTTAGTATTTATTTCTCTAGCTAGGACTCCATGTACTACATTGAATAGATAGGGAGAGAGTGGCAGCCTTCTCTTGTCTTCGACTGTAGTGGAATTGCTTCAGGTTTCTCTCCACTTAATTTGATGTTGGTTATTTGCGTGTTGCATATTGCTTTTATTATATTTGGGTATGTGCCTTGTAACCCTGATCTCTGTAGGACTGAAGTGGAAACGTTAAGGGTTCTTTGGAAAGTCAGTTATGTTAGATGGTGTTTGCTGGGGCAAACACGTGAAAGAACATTTAGTTGAAGTAGACACAAGTCTGAAAGGCTCAGGCAGACTTGTGAAAGAACATTTCATTGAAGCGGGCACAGGAGGATATTCTGCTAAGGCAAGCACATGAGATGGCATAATGAAGGATTCTTCACTAACACCACACACGTATTGGTCCGCCTTGTATTGCGTAGTTGAGCTGCATTTGTCAGGAATCCATAGAGAGAAACGCACCAAAAAACTTCTGGTGGTGTGCTGCAGTTTCTTGTTGCTTCTAGTGTCTTGGGCTGATTGGCAGAGTGATGTCAGCTGAGACAGGCACACATGCTGAGGTATGACACCTGGAGGCCACATGATGTTTGGAGGGTATAAATAGCACTCCACGGAGTGGCAGAGACAGAGCTTGGCTTGCTAGTACAGCCAGCAGTGCAACACTTGTGGGTCTTGCATCTTTGCTGATCTTCGCTGATCTTTGCATCCCTGAGAGAGGCACAGCTGAGAACTTCTCCTGGTGTCCTTGCTGGTCCCTCCTGCTGACTCAGGCCAAGGATGAGGTCTTATCACTGCTGTTGCTAAGCTGACTCTACTGGACTGAACTGCTGGTGTATGGGAACAAGCCTGGCACAGTGGAAAGAAGCCCCACGTGTCTGTTCTGGATGCTGCGGCTCTGGGTGGGACAGGACATGTGGGAAGTGACTGCACCCCTTCCCACACTGTTCAACGGGCAGGTGAGGACTGTGGGAAGCCATTTCAGGCCCTTCCCTATGGGGGGCCGAGGGGGCCATTCCCTAGGAACTGGCAGCAACTCTCTCAGTGGGTTCTCTAGCCCTGGGCACCACAGTGGCAGCAGGGTGCTGCAGGCTAACAGGAGCATAGCTGGGGTTCCCGCCGAGACCAGATCTCAGCAGCTTGAAACACCCGGCTAACTGCTTAGGCTTGGCTGAATGGGTACTGTCTGGGAGCACTGGGAAGCCCTCAAGGAGAGATTAGATTCGGCTCCTTAATCGAGGGCTGGATCCCTCGCTTCCCACGGCGGTCCAGATGAAGAGACAGTCCATAATTTTAAGACATTTATTTTCATCCTGTGGAGAGTGGTGTCGATGAGTTGTAGCCCCGCCCCTCTAAGAGAGGTGGGACAGATATAGTAACTGCGTAGGGGCGTGGCTAAGCCTCTAGGTGTCTCATTGACATGGGGATGGCTTGGGGCTGTGTGGCCATGCCTCTACCTGGGGCGTGACCACATTTCTGAGGAGGGGTGGTATGGGACCCTGACTGGAGCCAAAAGCCTCCTGGAAGCGTTGGCATAATGTTTCATGTCCCTTGCAGATTCCGCTGGGTCTCCCAGAGTTTTAAGCCTGTGCTCAACTGGGTGCCAGAATGCCTGTCACAGATCACTGCCTCACATTGGTGTATTGTTGGACTTGAAAGTCCACATGTCTGGGCAGCCCACACCACAAAGACTCAGAGACTGAGAACGATGCAAACAGCAAGAGGTCTATTGAATCCAGTGCACTGGGGCCACCCTACCAACAGGGCAATAGTGACCCCGAGTTAGTAAGGTACACGCTTTTTATACACTTTTCTGGGGCAGAGCTTGGCAACAGCATGAAAGGGTAGGCTCACATTGGTGGTTAATTTTTACTTTTTTTATGCTTGGAGGCCTGAGGTGGTAATGTCAGCCTGTTACCACCCACCTGTGGCTTCAGCCTGTCTTTGACAACAGAGTCCATTGTGTGGGGCCTGAGGTATATCTGCACCTAGCCTTGCTTTGTAACTTTCTAATGGTTATCTTTGGACCTTCTGACTCTCTGGAATGTTTCCCAGTTCGGCTCATCAGCTACCTTTTGTCTCTCAAGGCCTCACAGTATCCCTGAAGTGTTTGAGAGTGGATCAAGCTGCCACTGCCTGCTAACCTGTGAACTGAACCTCTGATTTCCAGACAACACAGACTGGAGTTACTCCAAAGAACCTTTCTAAACAAGCCCACTTTCTTTTCCACTACCTCTGGTGGGTAATTACAAGGCAACAAGGGAGGTTAAAATGTTTAAGACCATCTTTGAAAATAGGTTTTGTGGGGCTGGAGAGATGGCTCAGTGGTTAAGCGCACTGACTGCTCTGCCAGATGTCCTGAGTTCAATTCCCAGCAACCACACGGTGGCTTCACAACCGTCTGTAATGGGATCTTATGCCCTCTTTGGGTGTGTCTGAAGACAGCTACAGTGTACTCATATACATAAAATTAATAAGCTTTTAAAAAAAATACATTTTGAAAAAATTAAAGTTACATATAACATTTAACATGAAAGGGTCTTCTATTTTGTCAAAGGGTTCTCAGCATCTAATGAGATGATAATGTGATTTTTTTTCTTTCACTTTGTTCGTATGGTGGATTATGTTGATAGATTTTCGTATATTGAGTCATCCCTGCATCCCTGGGATGAAGCCTACTTGATCATGGTGGATTATGTCTTTGATGTGCTCTTGGATTCAGTTTGCGAGTATTTTATTGAGTATTTTTTGCATCAATGTTCATAAGAGAAATTGGTCTGAAATTCTCTTTGTTGAATCTTTGTGTGGTTTAGGTATCAGAGTGACTGTGACATCATAGAATGAGTTTGGCAGTGTTCCATCTGTTTCTGCTTTGTGGAATAGTTTGATGAATATTGCTAGTTCTCTTTTGAAATGCTGGTAGAATTATGCACTACAACCATCTGTCCATAGGCTCTTTTTTGTTGGGAGACATTTAATGACTGCTTCTAAGTCCTTAGGGGTTATAGTGCTGTTCAAATAGTTTGCCTGATCTTTATTTAACTATGAGAAGTGACCTCTGTCTAGAAAACCATCCATTTCATTCAGATATTACAATTTTGGGATGTACAGGTTTTTGGAGTAAGACCTAATGATTCTTTGAATTTACTCAGTGTCTGTTATGTCTCCCTTTTCATTTTCTATTTTTGTTCTTTGGGTTCTTGTCTCTCTGTCTGCTGGTTTGTTTGGCTAAGGGTTTGCCTATCTCTTTAATACTCTCAAAGAACCAGCTCTTGGTTTTACTGACTCTTTGTGTTGTTTTCTTTGATCCTAATTGATTGATTTCAGCCCTCATTTTGATTTTTTTCCTGCCTCATACTCCTCTTCTGTGTGCTTGCATTGTTTTCTAGAGCTTTCAAGTGTACTTTTAAATTGATATTATACAAACTTTCTAATTTCTTTATGCAGGTAGTTAGTGCTATGAACTTTCTTCTTAGCTCTGCTTTCATTGTGTTCCATAAATTTGGGTATGTTGTGCCTTCATTTTTATTTAATTCTAGAAAGTCTTTAATTTCTTCTCTGACCCAGGGATCATTGAGGAGAGAGTTGATCAGTTCCCATGAGCGGGTAGGCTTGCTTGTGTTTCTGCTGTTGTTGAAGTCCGGCTTTCATCCATGGATGTATGATCAGATACAAGGTATTATTTTAAATTTCTTGTATCTGTTGAGGATTGGTATATAGTCAGTTTTGGAGAAGGATCCATGAGGTGCTGAGAAGAATGTATATTCTTTTGTGTTTGGGTGAAATATTCTGTAGATGTCTGTTGGTTCCATTTGATTCATGATGTTAGTTTCATTATTTCTCTGTTTAGTTTTTGTTTCATGACCTGTCAGTTGGTGAGAGTGTGGTGTTTTGAAGTCTCCCACTATTAATAGGCTGGGTTCATTGTACTATTTATGCTTTAGCGGGGTTTCTTTTATAAATATGGGTGCCCTTGTGTTTGGGGCATAGATGTTCAGAATTGGAATATTTTGGTAGATTTTTTTCCTTTGATGAGTATAAAGTGTCCTTCCCTGTCTCTTTTTTGTTGAAAGTCTATTTTATACAGTATTAGAATGGCTACTCCAGCTCGCTTTTTTGAGTCTGTTTGCCTGGAAAACATTTACTCTGAGTTAATGTTTATCCCTATAGCTCATGTGTGTTTCTTGTATGCAGCAGAAAGATGGATCCTGTTTTTTAATCCATTCTGTTAACTTGTGGCTTTTTATTGGGGAATTGAGTCCATTAATGCTGAGAGATATCAATGACCAGTGATTGTTAATTCTTGTTATTTTGATGTTGGTGGTATTAGTGTATGTGTGCTTTTGTGTGTACATGTTTGTGTGTGCATCTCTTGTTTTTGCTGGTATGGAATTACTCATTTCCTGTTGTTTCTTGGATGTAGTTATCTTCCTTGGGCTACAGTTTTCCTTCTAGTATTTTCTGTAGATCTGGATTTGTGGACAGATATTATTTGAATTTTGATTAGTCTTCAAATATCTTATTTTCATCATCTATGGTGATTGAGAGTTTTGCTGGGTGTAGTCATCTAAGTTGGCATCTGTCATTTTTTTGGATATTTATTTTATTTACATTTCAAATGTTTTCCCCTTTGGAAACCCCCTATCCCATCCTCCCTCCCCCTGCCTCTATGAGGGTGCTCCCCCAACCACCCACCCATTCTCATCTTCCCTCCCTGGCATTCCTCTATACTGGGGCATCTAACACCCTCAGACCCAAGGGCCTCTCCTCCCACTGATGGCCAACAAGTCCCTCCTCTGCTACATATGTGGCAAGCATCATGGGTCCCTCCATGTGTATTCTTTGGTTGGTAGTCTAGTCTCTGGGAGCTCCAGGGGGCTAGCCATTTGACACTGTTGCTCCCTCCATGGGGCTTCAAACCTCTTCAGCTCCTTCAGTCCCTTCTGCAACTCCTCCAACCAGGACCCCATACTCAGTCCAAGAGTTGGCTGAGAGCATACACCTCTGTATTTGTCAGGCTATGCCTGAGCCTATTTGGAGATAGCTTATCATGCTTCCATCAACAAGCACTTCCCAGCATCCACAAGAACGTCCAGGTTTGGTGGCTATATATGGGATGTATCCCCAGGTGGGGCAGTCTCTGGATGGCTTTTGAGTTTCAGCTCCACACTCTATCTCAATATTTCCTCCTGTGAGTATTTTGTTCACCCTTCTAAGAAACACTGAAACATCCACATTTTGGTCTTCCTTCTTCTTGAGCTTCATAAGATCTGTGAATTGAATCTTGAGTATTCCAAACATTTGGGCTAATATCCACTTATCAGTGAGTACATACCGTGCTTGTTCTTTTATGACTGAGTTACCTCACTCAGGATGATATTTTCAAGTTCCATCCATTTGCCTGAAAATTTCATGAAGTCATTGTTTTTAATGACTGAGTAGTATTCCATTGTGTAAATGTACCCCATTTTTTGTACCCATTCCTCTGTTGAGAGACATTTGGGTTGTTTCCAGCTTCTGGCTATTATAAATAAGGCTGCTATGAACATTGTGGAGCATGTGTCCTTATTACATGGTGGAGCGTCTTCTGGGCATATGCCCAGGAGTGGTATAGTTGGGTCCTCAGGTAGAACCATGTCCAATTTTCTAAGGATCTGCCAAACTGATTTCACAAGTGGTTGTACCAGCTTGCAATCCCACTAGCAATGGAGGAGTGTTCTTTCTCCACATCCTTGCCAGCATCTGCTGTTACCTGAGTTTTTGATCTTAGCCATTCTGACTGGTGTGAGGTGGAATCTCAGGGTTGTTTTGATTTGCATTTCCCCGATAACTAAGGATGCTGAACATTTCTTTAGGTGCTTCTCGGCCGTTCGAGTTTCCTCAGTTGAGAATTCTCTGTTTAGCTCTATTCCCCATTTTTTGGTAGGGTTATTTGGATCTCTGGAGTCTAGCTTCTTGAGTTCTTTGTATATATTGGATATTAGCCCTTGATCAGTTGTAGGATTGGTAAAGATCTTTTCCCAATCTGTAGGTTGCTGTTTTGTCCTATTGACAGTGTCCTTTGCCTTACAGAAGCTTTGGAATTTTATGAGGTCCCATTTGTCTATTGTTGATCTTAAAGCATAAGCCATTGGTGTTCTGTTCAGGAACTTTCCCCCTGTGCCCATGTGTTCAAGACTTTTTCCCAGTTTCTCTTCTATTAGATTCAGTGTATCTGGTTTTATGTGGATGTCCTTGATCCACTTGGACTTGAGCTTTGTACAGGAAGACAGAAATGGATCAATTTGCATTCTTCTACATGTTGACCTCCAGTTGATCCAGCACCATTTGTTGAAGATGCTGTCTTTTTTTTTTCCCACTGCATGGTTTTAGCTCCTTTGTCAAAGATCAAGTGACCATAAGTGTGTGGGATCATTTCTGGGTCTTCAGTACTATTCCATTGATCTACCTGCCTGTCACTGTACCAATACCATGCAGTTTTTATCACTATTGCTCTGTAGTGCAGCTTGAGGTCAGGGATGCTGATTCCCCCAGAAGTTCTTTTTATTGTTGAGACTAGTTTTTGCTCTCCTGGGATTTTTGTTATTCCAAATGAATTTGAGAATTGTTCTTTCTAGGTCTATGAAAAATTGAGTTGGAATTTTGATGGGGATTGCATTGAATCTGTAGATTGCTTTCAGCAAGATGGCCACTTTTACTATGTTAACCCTGCCAATCCATGAGCATGGGAGATCTTTCCATCTTCTGAGGTCTTCTTCGATTTCTTTCTTCAGAGACTTGAAGTTCTTGTCATACAGATCTTTCACTTGTTTGGTTAGAGTCACACCAAGATACTTTATATTGTTTGTGACAATTGTGAAGGGTGTCATTTCACTAATTTCCTTCTCAGCCTGTTTATCAGGACACGGGGACCGATGGGTGGCCTTCCAGCATCTGTCATTTTTTAAGAGGTTGTAAAAAATCTGTCCAGGCCCTTCTAGCTTTTAGAGTCTCTTTTGAGAATTCAGGTGTAATTCTGATAGTTCTGCCTTTGTATGTTATCTGATCTTTTTCGATTGCTGCTTTTAATATTCTTTGTTCTGTAGATTTTGTTTTGATTATCATGTGGTAGGATGATTTTCTTTCCTGGTCCAGGCTAATTGGTGTTCTTTAAGGTTCTTGTATATTTATAGGTATCTTTCTTTTGGTTGGGAAAATTTTGTATGATTTCGTTGAAATATTTCCTGGTCCTTGGAGCTGCAACTCTTGCCCTTCTCTTCCTATTATTAAGTTAGGTCTTTTCATGGTATTCCAAATTTCCTGGTTGTTTTGTGGCACAAACTTTGTAGATTCAATATGTTCTTTGAGTAATAAATCAATTTCTTCTATGGTATCTTCTTGGTCTGAGATTCTCTCTTCCATCTCTTGTATTCTGTTGGTGCTGCTTACATCTGTTGTTCCTGTTCTCTGGGTTTTTCATCTCCAGGATTCCCTCAGTTTGTGTTTTCTTAATTGCTTCTATTTTCATTTTCAGGTCTTGAAGAGTTTTATTTCCTTCACATGTGTAGCTGTATTTTCCGCTATTTCTTTGAAGGCTTTGTTTCCTCTTTAAAGACTTCTATCTGTTTCAATATATTTTCCTGTATTTCTCTAAAGGATTTATTCATTTTCTCCTTAAAGACCTCTATCATCTTTATATGATTGAATTTAAGGTCATTTTCTTGTGCTTTGGTGGTATTAGGACACCCAGACCTTGCTGTAGAAGGGGACCTTTGCTCTGAGGGAGTCAGATTGCCCTGGATTTTATTGATTGCCTCTTTCCAGGCCCTTTAGCCATTTGGATGGCTTTAATCCCTGGGTGTTCCTGTTGGAGGAGATATTGGGAGGGTGCTGATCCTGGTACGGCAGGCCTCTGATGGATGTCTTTGTGCTGCAAGGTTCTGGATCAACAGGTCTGCTGAAGGTTGGTAGAGAGGTGGCAGAAAAAAAGGGGTCCAGTGGGATAGCAGGCTGCTCAGGGCACATGACGGTACCCCAGAGGATTTGGCAGGCAAGGAAAATGGGTATGGGAAGGGAATCCAACCTGTATGTTTCAGAATTAGTAGGACTGATGAAGGTGAACATAGAGGCAGTAGGATGGATTTTTTTTGTACAGTGAACTCTCCCTGCATCCCTGGGATGAATAATGTCTTTTATGTGTTCTTGAATTCACTTTGAGAGTATTTTAAGATCAATGTTCATAAGGGAAATTGGTCTAAAAATTTATTTCTTTATTTAGTTTTTTTATGTATCAGGGTGACTATGGCCTCATAGAATGGGTTTGGCAATGTTTCTTCTCTTTCTATTTTGTGGAATAGTTTGAGGAGAATTAGTACCAGCTCTTCTTTGAAAGTCCGGAAGAATTTTGCACTAAAACCATCTAGCCTTGGGGTTTTTTGAGTCAGGAGAATTTTTTTTTTTATTTAATACTTTATTTACATTTCAAATGTTTCCCCCTTTCCAGGTCTCCTCTTTGGGGACCCCCTATCCCATCCCTCCTCCCCCTGCCTCTGTGAGGGTATTCCCCCACCCACCCAACCACTCCCATTTTCCCTCCCTGGCATTCCCCTATACTGGGACATCTAACAATCTCAGACCCTAGGGCCTCTCCTCCCACTGATGGTCAACAGGCCCTCCTTCGCCACTTATGTGGCCAGCACCATGGGCCCCACCATATGCATTCTTTGGGTTGGTGGTCCAGTCTCTGGGAGCACCAGGGGGACTGACCAATTGATACTGTTGCTCCCTCCCCATGGGTTGCTAACTCCCTCAGCTCGTTCAGTCCCTTCTCCAACTCCTCCATGTGGGACCCCGAGCTCAGTCCAACAGTTTCTGTGAATTGAATCATGGGTGTTCAGGAGATTTTTAAATGACTGCTTCTGTTTCTTTAGGGAACAATTTAAGTTGATTTAACTTTGGCAAATGGAATCTATCAAGAAAATTGTCCATTTCATTTAGATTTTCAAATTTTGTTGTGTCCAGGCTTTTGAAGTAAGACCTTTTGAAGTAATTCTTTGAATTTCCTCATGTCTATTGTTATGCTCCCCCTTTCCTTTCAGATTTTGTTAATTTGGATATTTTCTCTCTGTCTTTCATTTAGTTTCTCTAAGGGTTAGTTTATATTGTTGATTTTCTCAAAGAAACAGCTCTTGGGTTTTTTTTTTCTGTTTTTTTGATACTTGTATACTTTTACTTGTTGTTTCTGATTTATTAATTCTTTAAAGGAATTATTTATTTCCTTCAGAAAATCTTCTATCATCCTCATGAGATGTGATTTTAAGTCTGAGTCTTCCTTTTCTGGTGTGTTGGGGTATCCATGGCTCGCTGTGCTGGGAGAGCTGGGTTCTGGTGATGCCAAGTTGCCTTAGTTTCTGTTCCTTGTGTTCTTGCCCTTGCCTTTTGCCATCTGGTCATCTCTGGTGTTAGCTGGTCTTACTCTCTCTGACTGTGGCTTGTCTCTCCTGCAAGCCTAGGTGTCAATACTCCTTGAAGACAAGTTTTCTCTGAGAGGAATTAGGGTTTGGAGAGCTGTGGTACAGGGTCAGCTCTGGAGTGCAGACAGAAACAAGAAGGATCTAATCCACAGCTATCCCTTGTTTCCTGTGTCCTGATGGCTCTGCAGGGGTCACTCTTCATCCAGTGACTTTGAATATGATGGTCTTGCCTGTGTTTGAAGGTGTCTCGGCACTTCTGGGATACCAGATCTCTCCTGGCACTATTTGAGTATGGAGCCCTGTGTCACAGGATCTGCTTCCCAGCCACGGAAAGAAACCAGAAGCCCACTCCCCAGTCCCTGTGTCCTGGGTATTCCAGGTAGGTCCCTCTGAGCAGACAGGCTTGCCCACACTCCTGGGAGGCTATCTTTCTCCCAGTGCTATTTGGCTATGGAGCCCTGGTGGCCCAGGCAGAAGTCTCCCATCACAGATGGAAACCGTAAGGCTCCTTCCTCCCGTCTGTTCCTCAGTCCTTGTGTCCCAAGGATTCTGGGCGAGTTCTGCTGAGCAGTGTTAGTCCTCTTACCCCCTCTCAAGAGCTTTTCCACACTCCTGGGAGGCTAGCTTTCTCCCAGCGCTATTTGGCTATGGAGCCCTGGTGGCCCAGGCAGAGGTCTCCTGCCAAAGATAGAAACTGGAAGGCCAATACTCAGCTATTAAAAACAATGACTTCATGAAATTTTTAGGCAAATGGATGGAACTACAAAATATCATCCAGAGTGAGATAACCCAGTCCAAAAAGAACACACATTGTATGCACTCATTGATAAGTGGATATTAGCCTAAAAGATCAGAATACCCAAAATACAATTCACAGACCATGGGAAACTCAAGAAGAAGGAAAACCAAAGTGTGGGTGCTTCAGGCCTTCTTAGAAGGGGGAACAAAATACTCATAGGAGGAAATACGGGGACAAAGTGTGGAGCAGAAACTGAAGGAAAGTCTATTCAGAGACTGCCCACCTGGGGATCCATCCCATATACACACAGCAAACCCAGACACTATTGGGGATGCCAAGAAGTGCTTGCTGACAGCCTGATATAGCTGTCCTCTGAGAGACTCTTCCAGAGCCTGGCAAATACAGAGGCAGATGCTTGCAACCAACCATTGGACTGAGCATGGAGTTCCCAATGGAGGAATTAGAGAAAGGACTGGAGGAGCTGAAGGGGTTTGCAATCCCTAGGAAGAACAACAACATCAACCAACCAGATCTCCTAGAGCTCCCAGAACTAAACCACCAACCAAGGAGTACGCATGGAGCATCCCATGGCTTCAGCCGAATATGTAGTAAGGATGGCCTTGTCAGGCATCAGTGAGAGGAGAGGCCCTTGGTTCTGTGAAGGCTGGATGCCCCAGTGTAGGGGGATGCCAGGGTGGGGAGGCAGGATTGGGTGGGTGGGTGAGCACCCTCATAGAAGCAGGGGGAGGGAGGATGGTATGGAGTTTCCAGAGGGGAAACCAGATAAGGGGATAACATTTGAAATATAAATAAACTATCCAATCAAAAAAAGTAAAAGGAAAAATAGAATTGAACTTAGATTTGCTGTTCAGAGGCTGTTTCTTGTTCAGATAGAACTGCTTGAGTTCTATTTTAAACCCTTGCTGTGAGCATACATATACAATGGAAGTGGACTTACAGACAGTTGTGAGCGGTCATCTGAGTGCTGCAAATTGAACCTGGGTCCTATGGAAGGGCAGCAAGTGCTCTTAACTGCTGAGCCATCTCTCCAGCCCATGGGAGACAATTTTGATAGCTTTACAGGAGCTACAAACCCTTTGAATATAGGTGCAGCATGAGCAAGTCTTCATGTTGATGAAACGGAGATTTTACTTAAGCTTTTTGTCAGGTACATTGATAGTGCATTCCTAATGTGGTGTGGTCACTGAGGGTGTTGTAAAAAAAATTCTTTATGTTCTACCTCACTGAATAATGACTGTTGTTCATGTGGCTGATGGCCTTATTACAAAGAGAGGCCTGGCTTAAAAGTTCAATATATGACAAGACTGAATCCTCAACTGACAAAAGGAAGAGACATCTACATTTATTCATACAGTGCTGAAAGGAGTAATGATTGCAAATTTTATTTGCAAGGTTTTATGAGTGTTTTGCTTGTATGTCTGTCTGTATTTCCTGCATACCTGATGCTCACAGAGGCCAGAAGATCCTCTGAAACTGTATTTATAGAGTTGTTGGTCACTGTGTGTGTCCTAGAAATCAAATCTGGGTCCTCTTAAAGAGCAGCCACTGATGTTAACCACGCTCCTGCCACCAATCTGGTTTATTTGAAAAGTTCCCAGTTAATCAGCATCAGTCCAATTAGGCATCAAAGCAGGAAAATCTAGCAGTCCACCCAAAGAACTGAAGAGCATTTGAGAATATTATGGAAAAGTGGTAAAAGTGTTGCTTGTATGGTAAACAACAGGATTAGCTGGGTAATGACGGTAATTTTGAGTAAAATTGGCACCATGCTTTAATTTATATGAAGGGAGATAATGATTGTAACAACCGTAATCGGAATTAAAGGAAACCTTAAGGTCTCTACAGGAAATCAACAATGTTTGCAGGACTTCCCTGACTGGAGCAATGGAATGGGTAATATAATTCAGTATGTAGTAATTGGGGTCCAGGTCAAGTCTTGGGTCTTCCTGGAGAAGAGGGCCGTGTGGATTCCTGAAATAAGTTCAGTTATGTAGATGTGAAGAGGATAGGGAAAAAGAACACGCAAATGTGTATTACAGAAGTCAGAAAGGAAGAAAACAACTGTGGGTCTTGCTGGAGAAAGCAGAAATGTCTAAGAGGCTCACTAGAGCAGGGCACTCGAGCTTTTGAGTTGGACAGGTAACTCCATGAGAACACACCTTGTAGCTTTGATATGTGTGATTGGGGCTTGATGTGTGAACAGCTTCCAGAGGGCACTTCATCCCATGAACAAAATTTAGGACAGACCCTAGCCACTGAGTAAGTATGAAGAGTCATCCTGATTTACCCTGCACTTCAGCGATGGTGAGGATACTCTGGCCCAGTGATGTGAAATACTGAGAAAACATATTCTGTGGGAAGGGAGTCATTGTCTTCAGTTATATGCCCACCTTTCCTAGGGAGATTAGAATACTACTGCCAAGGGGCCGTGTTTTTAAGCCATACTTAGCTGGGAAAGGAACCTAGAAAGAAAGCCTTTTTTCTTCTCTTTTGGTATCATCTTATGTAGATAGATTGTGCTGGCATGGACCTAACTATAAAGCTGGCGGATAACCTTATATTCTTGATCTTCCTGTTCCTACCTCCTAATTCTTTAGATTACAACATTCAACTTTTCCCAGTTTCTCACCCCATTCTTTTACGAAGAGAGAGAGAGAGAGAGAGAGAGAGAGAGAGAGAGAGAGAGAGAGAATCTCATTCATTTTGGCCATGTACTTACTCTATAGCCCAGACCGGCTTTCAAATTGTGAACCTACCACCTTACCCAACAGAGTAGCTAAGGACACAGGTATGTGCCACCACACACCTCTTCGTTTCCTAATTAAGGACAGTAGAGTTTGATTTTAGGATTCATACGGAGAATCCATGATAACATCAATGGATTCCTGGCCCTTAGCTTAATTACATCTGTAGAAATGCTTATTACATTTATTGGTGTTAAGTTAGCTACCCTCAAACCTACACATGTACACTGTGGAACATGCACACACACTAAACATGATAAAAGATTCCCATTAGCATTTCATTTTTAATTAATATATTTATTCACTTTGTCTTCATATTAGCCTCGCTCTACCCCTTTCCAATCTCCTCTGAGAAGCTGAGCTCCCCTCATGTTTATGATGTTATTTACTGTGCATATTTTATTCCAATTAAAGTGTGTTCCTTATTCCTAAAGGCTTTTGATATCTTGTTTGTCTATGAGTTATCAGTTTCAATTGTATTTACCTTATTGGTAGTCTCTTAAATTTCCTTAACTAATTGATTAACCTAACTATTTGGAACATAATCACTATGTGAACATGGAATTTCCACCACATGTTTATGTACTGAGTGTTTGATCTTGAAATTGTGGCACTATTTCGGGAAATATTTTAGACATTGATAGTGCAGCTTAAATGGTAAAGGTCACAAGGGCATGGCTCTGAAGAATAAATCTGGCACCTTCTCTTTGAATTATGCTTTCTGACTTTAAGTTTTCCTATATTATTAGTGTGTGTTGGGGGTTACAGTTCTAAAGTACACTTGCAAAGGCAGATGCCATGTTACTAAGGTATACTCTAACCTTCATTTGCTATATTTTTAGACAAACTTCACATATTCTTGTAGTTACGATGAAGACCGTCAAGTAAATAAAGTCTACTATCCATAAAGCACATCAATTTAATAGTATGTATGGCTACTATTAACTAATTTAGTAGATTAATTTCAACACAAAGCCCTGGTAATGACAACAAATACATCAAAACATTGCCTAGGATGCTATAGTCTCATGGTAGAACATTTGCCTAGCATACATGAATCTGTGGGTTTCATCCAATGCTTTCTAAAGAATAAAAGTCTAAAAAACAAAAAAAAACTGCCAAGCCGATATTTGCAAGGAATATCATTGTTTATTTGGTTATAGTTTAACAGTTTAATTTCCAATTGCACATTTAAGCAAATTCCATTTGAAAATTAAGATGCAAATCACATCTACTGATGTTACGATATACAATTTCTTAATGTATAAAGAATTTCTTGTACATCTATTGTGTTTAAATGTTCTGTATAACTTGTGAGGTACATACCAATGAATAGGCAGAAGCCAGAGGATACACAGCCTACAAGAGCTTGTCTCAAAACCAGTTATAAAAATGTAAACACATTTAAAATTTTCATGCGTGATTAGGCATTAAATCTTGTGAACAGTTTGAACTGATTAACAAATGAACCTGAACAAAAATATCCTAAATCAAGATGACACATGAAAAGTTCTAGGTGTAGACACATAGCACAAGACTGATGTGCACTCTGCCACAGAGCCACGTTTAAGGCAAATCAATTTTTAATCTTCAAATGTGTCATGGTTTGAATATGCTTGGCCCAGGGAGTGGCACTACTTGGAGGTGTGGCCTTGTTGGAGGTGTGTTACTAAGGACTTGGGCTTTAAGACCTTCATCCTAGCTGCCTGAAAGCCAGTATTCTGATAGAAGCTTTCTGATGAAGATTTAGAAGTCTCAGGTCCTTCTGCACATTGCCTGCCTGGATGCTGCCATTTTCCCACCTTGGTAATAATGGACTGAACCTCTGAACCTGTAAGCCAGCCCCAGTTAAATGTTCTCCTATAAGAGTTGCTTTGGTCATGGTGTCTGTTCACTGCAGTAAAACCCTAACTAAGACAAAATGTGCTTCCACTTTCTTAAGTTATTTGATGGATGGTATTGTGGAAGCATGACTGGATGCTGTTTCTAGAATACTTACACTAAGAATAGTTGGTGAATCCTTGCAATACAGTCACATGGACCACGGAAGTGTGTTCTCACCTCCGTTTAATCACCTCTGTTGGGGTTCTGATGCCAGATAAATTTCAAGTTCACTTCAAAAGCTTTGGTATTCTTTAGATCCTTAGGGTTTGAAACACATGGGTTACAATGTCATCATCAGACACAGGGAACTTCAAGAAGGCTTTTCTGCTTTTTTATCAAATGGAACCTGCCTAGGTTGCTAAGTTCAATCTTCAATCACTGAGTCCCAGTAAACCTGCAGTAGCAGGACCTAGAATTGAAAGCATGAAATAATACCTCACTGTGCTTTTTGCTTTACTTGACATATCACATAAGAAGTAGCAAATGCAGAGGCTCAATTACTGTCACAAAATGTGTCTATTTTCATTCATTTCACCGGGGCCCACACCTGTAAAAGCTTTCAGATGTGAATTGATGGGACTTAATATTAGAAAGCTTTCAATTCTTTACATTCTGTATTACTCATCTACAATATACTGAAATAATTTGAAGAATGTTAAAACTTCTGCATACTTTTTACCTTCATAGTAGACAGCCCGATGCATGAACTCTTTTACAGACAGTACATGTGATACATGCCTTCCAACAATGTTTGCAGACAGACAACAGTACATGTTCATTGGTGGAGTAACACCTGACTTACAGTAGAAACTTTCCACAGGTTTTTCATTAATCATTCTCTACTACAAGCTTTTTGATAATACACTTGAGTGAGAGTTCATACATTCTTTACACTCTTAGGCTTTCTCATCTGACTTTGAGTAAGATATGCATGAGGGAGAAAAATTTCTGTATCTGGTCTCACCACAGACTTTCTCCCTTGTTTGATTTCTCTCATACACAGAGAGGTTACATTTGCATCAAATGGTCTCCTGCATTAGTTACACCTCATGACTTCTCATGTGTTCTTTGATGTCGAGTGAGTTGTCTCTTAAAGTAGAAAGTCTTCCTACAGTGTTCACATGTATAGGGCTTCTCACCTGTATGAATTCTCTGATGTTGAGTGAGGTGTGACATCCAGGAGAAAGCTTTCCCACACTCTGCACAGTGAAATGACTTCTCACTTGCGTGAGTTTTCTGATGTAGAGAAAGATGTTTCTTGGAGAAAAATGCTTTCTTGCATTCTATACACTGATAGGGCTTCTCACCTGTATGAACTCTATGATGCTCAATG
>JADRCH010007225.1:159762-176401 GCA_019843965.1 Rhynchomys soricoides
TTGGTTTGCACAACCTTAACAAAATTGTTGCTTATGCACGATGGTCCCGAGGTTAACCACTGTTTCTGCTTCTGTAAACAGAAAACACTGTTTTGCTGGAGATAACCAGGACACCTACCTGCAAGATACCTGTACAAGCATGTAATTGCAGGGCCAGAGGCCGGAAGAGGAGAGTGTTGTTGAATGTACCTTGATGCACTCTTTTTTTCCTTTATAAGCTCCTGACCTAATGTGGCTAAGGGCTACACTGGGGAATCTTGAGTACCAGCTGATCTTGGCATCAGTATCTGCATAATGACCTAAAGTGGCTAAGGGCTACACTGGGGAATCTTGAGTATCAGGTGAACCCTTGGCATCAGTATCTGCATAAAAACCTCTTCTTTGTTCAAATCCATTCAGGCTGAGATTGGTGAATTTCTGAACACCCACAGACCCTTGATAAAAACTATGTACTGCTGTTGCAGAGGTTGGAGTTGAGCTTCCAGTGAGTGTCTGGCAGTTCACAACTACCCATGACTCCAGCTCCAAGAGATTCAACACTCTCTCTGGCTTCTGGGGACACTGCAATCACATGCTTGTACTGATACGAGAAGAACTTAAATAACTTGCTGCTGTAAAGGATTTATGAATGAACTTGCTTAGGATATGCTAAGCTACACATGATAGAATTCAGATAACGGAGCTCTGTCTACATTAGGAAGACAGTATGTGTACTAACCAGGCTTGTTAGAAACTGTCAGAAAAAAATTGTACCACGATTGAAGTTTAGGGCTGCCGAGAATATTTATGCTAATGTTTGTTCACCACAACTGCCCTCCAGATAGGCTCCATTCCTATAACAAAAAGAAGAAACCTTGACTTACAACCAGATATTTAGGCTCATCTTCTACCAAAGATCACAGCTGTAAGAGGCAGCTTAAGGGGGCAGCGGAAGGAGACAGCCTGGGTTCACAGACACCATTAAGTTCCCTATATTTATCAGGAAAAGCGTAATTCTGTTGGGAGTCAAGATGAACTTGGGTAACAACTATTCTAAAAGAACAGCACTGGTGTACTTAGAAATAATTCTGGGAATATTTTTTGCTGTGTAAATCTCCCATATTCACAAGTGACTGGACTTGCCGTCTCCTGTCTCTGTTTCAATTTGTCAGTGTTACCAAGTATCCATAAGTGTGTGGGTTGATTTCAGCATCTTCAATTTGATTCCATTGTTCACCCTACACAGTTTTTGTTACTATTGCTCTGTAGTAGAGCTTGAGGTCAGGGATGGTAATTCCCCCAGAAATTCTTTTTTGTTGTTGTTTGTTTGTATGTTTGTTTGTTTGTTTGTTTCGAGACAGGGTTTCTCTGTGTAGCCCTGGCTGTCCTGGAACTCACTCTGTAGACCAGGCTGGCCTCAAATTCAGAAATCTGCCTGTCTCTGCCTCCCAAGAGCTGAGAAATTCTTTCATTGTTCAAGATTGTTTTCCCTATCCTGAGTTTTTTGTTGTTGTTGTTGTTTTTCTATATGAAGTTGAGAATTCCTCTTTGAAGGTCTGCAAAGAATTGTGTTGGAATTCTGATGGAAACTTCATTGAATGTGTAGACTGCTTTTGGTAAGATGGCCATTTTCCCTATGTTAATCCTGCCGATCCATGAGAATGGGAGATCTTTCCAACCTCTTATATCCCCCTCAATTTCTTTCTTTAGAGAACTGAAGTTCTTGTCATATAGGTCTTCTGCTTGCTTGGTCAGAGTTACACCAAGCTTTCTCATGTTATTCTTGGGTATTGTAAAAGGTGTTGTTTCCCTAATTTCTTTCTCAGCCTATCATTTGTATAAAGGAGGACTACTTATTTATTTTTTAGTTAATTTTCTACCTAGCCACTTTGCTGAAAGTGTTTGTGAGCTGTAGGAGCTCTCTGGTAGCATTCTTGGGGTCACTAATGTATACTATCATATCATCTGAAAACAGCAAGTACTCTGACTTCTTCTTTTCTATTTTTATCCACTTAATCTTCTTTAGTATTTTTTTCTCTAGCTAGGACTCCATGTACTACATTGAATAGATAGGGAGAGAGTGGGCAGCCTTCTCTTGTCTTCGACTGTAATGGAATTGCTTCAGGTTTCTCTCCGTTTAATTTGATGTTGGTTATTTGCGTGTTGCATATTGCTTTTATTATATTTAGGTATGTGCCTTGTAACCCTGATCTCTGTAGGACTGAAGTGGAAATGTTAAGGGTTCTTTGGAAAGTCAGTTATGTTAGATGGTGTTTGCTGGGGCAAACACGTGAAAGAACATTTAGTGAAGTAGACACAAGTCTGAAAGGCTCAGGCAGACTCATGAAAGAACATTTCACTGAAGCGGGCACAGGAGGATATTCTGCTAAGGCAATCACATGAGATGGCATAATGAAGGATTCTTCACTAACACCACACACGTATTGGTCCGCCTTGCATTGCGTAGTTGAGCTGCATTTGTCAGGAATCCATAGAGAGAAACGCACCAAAAAACTTCTGGTGGTGTGCTGCAGTTTCTTGTTGCTTCTAGTGTGTTGGGCTGATTGGCAGAGTGATGTCAGCTGAGACAGGCACACATGCTGAGGTATGACACCTGGAGGCCACATGATGTTTGGAGGGTATAAATAGCACTCCACGGAGTGGCAGAGACAGAGCTTGGCTTGCTAGTACAGCCAGCAGTGCAACACTTGTGGGTCTTGCATCTTTGCTGATCTTCGCTGATCTTAGCATCCCTGAGAGAGGCACAGCTGAGAACTTTTCCTGGTGTCCCTGCTGGTCCCTCCTGCTGACTCAGGCCAAGGATGAGGTCCTATCACTGCTGTTGCTAAGCTTACTCTACCGGACCAAACTGCTGGTGTATCTGTGAAGTGTTTGAGAGTGGATCAAGCTGCCACTGCCTGTTAACCTGTGAACTGAACCTCTGATTTCCAGACAACACAGACTGGAGTTACTCCAAAGAACCTCTCTAAACAGGCCCACTTTCTTTCCACTACCTCTGGTGGGTAATTACAAGGCAACAAGGGAGGTTAAAATGTTTAAGAACCATCATAAAAATAGGTTTTGTGGGGCTGAAGAGATGGCTCAGAGGTTAAGAGCACTGAGTGCTCTGCCAGATGTCCTGAGTTCAATTCCCATCAACCACATGGTGGCTTCACAACTATCTGTAATGGGATCTTATGCCCTCTTCTGGTGTGTCTGAAGTCAGCTACAGTGTACTCATATGAGTAAAATAAATAAACTTTTTAAAAAAATAGGTTTTGAAAAAATTAAAGTTACATACGACGTTTACCATGAAAGGGTCTTCGATTTTGTCAAATGGTTTTCGGCATCTAATTAGATGATGGTGTAATTTTTTCTTTTACTTTTATTTTATTTATATTTTATTTATTCACTTGATTTTATGTTTTGATTATCATGTGATAGGATAATTTTCTTTACTGGTCCAGCCTAATTGGTGTTCTTTAAGGTTCATGTATATTTACAGGCATTCTTCTTTAGCTTGGGAAATTTTTCTATGATTTTGTTGAAATATTTCCTGGTCCTTGGAGCTGCGACTCTTGCCCTTCTCTTCCTATTATTAAGTTAGGTCTTTTCATGGAATCCCAGATTTCGTGGTTGTTTTGTGTCAAAAACTTATTAGATTCAACATGTTCTTTGAGTGATAAATCAGTTTCTTCTATCATATTTTCTTTGTCTGAGATTCTCTCTTCCATCTCTTGTATTCTGTTGGTGCTGCTTACATCTGTTGTTCCTGTTCTCTAGGTTTTCCATCTCCAGGATTCCCATAGTTTGTGTTTTCTTTATTGCTTCTATTTTCATTTTCAGGTCTTGAAGAGTTTTATTTCCTTCACGTGTTTAGCTGTATTTTCTTCTATTTCTTTGAAGGCTTTATTTGTTTCCTCTTTAAAGACTTCTATCTGTTTCAATATATTTTCCTGTATTTCTTTAAAGGATTTATTCATTTTCTCCTTAAAGACCTCTATCATCTTTATATGATTGAATTTAAGGTCATTTTCTTGTGCTTTGATGCTATTAGGAAACCCAGACCTTGCTGTAGGAGGGGAGCTTTGCTCTGAGGGAGTCAGATTGCCCTGGATTTTATTGATTGCCTCTTTCGAGGGGCCTTTAGCCATTTGGATGGCTTTAATCCCTGGGTGTTCCTGTTGTAGGAGATATTGGGAGGGTGCTGATCCTGGTATGGCAGGCCTCTGATGGATGTCCTTGTGCTGCAGGGTTCTGGATCAACAGGTCTGCTGAAGGTTGGTAGAGAGGTGGCAGAAGAAAGGGGTCCAGTGGGATAGCAGGCTGCTCAGGGCACGAGGGTGCCCCAGAGGATTCGGCAGGCAAGGAAGATGGCTGTGGGAAGGGAATCCAACCTGTATGTTTCAGAATTAGTAGGACTGATGAAGGTGAACATAGAGGCAGTAGAATGGGTTTTTTTTTGTTTTGTTTTTTCATTTTGTTTTGTTTTGTTTTTGTACATTGAACTCTCCCTGCATTCCTGAGATGAATCCTACTTGATCATGGAGAATAATGTCTTTTATTTGTTCTTGGATTCACTTTGAGAGTATTTTAGCATCAATGTTCATAAAGCAAATTGGTCTAAAAATTTCTTTATTGAGTCTTTGTTTATGTATCAGGGTGACTATGGCCTCATAGAATGAGTTTGGCAATGTTTCTTCTCTTTGTTTTGTGGAATACTTTGAGGAGAATTAGTACCAGCTCTTCTTTGAAAGTCTGGACGAATTTTCCACTAAAAGCATCTAGCCCTGGGCGTTTTTGAGTCAGGTGATTTGTTTAAATGACTGCTTCTGTTTCCTTAGTGAACAGTTTAAGTTGATTTAACATTGGCAAGTGGAATCTATCAAGAATATTGTCCATTTCATTTAGATTTTCTAATTTTGTTGTATCCAAGCTTTTGAAGTGAGACCTTTTGAGGCAGTTCTTTGAATTTCCTCAATGTCTGTTGTTATGCTCCCCCTTTCCTTTCAGATTTTGTTAATTTGGATATTTTCTCTCTAGCTTTCATTTAGTTTCTCTAAGGGTTGGTCTATATTGTTGATTTTCTCAAAGAAACAGCTCTTGGTTTTGTTTTTGTTTTTGTTTTTTTTTATTCTTTGTATACTTTTACTTGTTGTTTCTGATTTATTAATTTAAGCCCTAAGTTTGATTATTTCATACCATTTACTCCACTTGTAGGCATTTCCTTTTTATTCTAGAACTTCTAGGTGTACAGTTAAGTTGTTAGTATAAGATCTCTCCAGTTTCTTTATGAAGGCACTTAGTGCAATGAACTTTCCTCTTAGTACTGTTTTCATTTTGTCCCATAAGTTTGGGAATGTCATGTTTTCATTTTCATTGAATTGTAAAAAGTCTTTCTTTGTTTCTTCCTTACCCATGGATTATTGAATAGACAGTTCTTCAGTTTCCATGAGTTTGTAGGCTTTCTGTTGTCTGTGTTGTTGTTGAATTCCAGCTTTAATCCATGGTGGTCTGATAAGAAACAAGGGCTTATTTTAGTCTTCTTGTGTCTATTGAGGCTTGTTTTGTGATCGACTATGTGGTCAATTTTGGAGAAGCTTTCATGAGGTGCTGCGAAGAAGGTATAGTCTTTTGTGTTTGGATGAAATGTTCTGTAGATATGTTAGGTCAATTTGATTCATAATGGCAGTTTCATTATTTCTCTGTTAAGTTTATGTCTTGCAGAGACATAACTTGTCCATTGGCATGTATGATGTTTAATTCTCTCAATATTAATGTGTGGGGTTCAATGTGTGATTTGAGGTTTAGTAATGTTTCTATTTTGAATGTGGGTACCCTTGTATTTGGGGAATAAATGTTCAGAATTTATTTGTAATTTTGATAAATTTTTTTCCTTTGATGAGTATGAAATGTCCTTCCCCATTTCTTTTGGCTGTAAATCTTTTTTCTTTTTTCTTTTTTTGTTTTGTTTTGTTTTTTGAGACAGGGTTTCTCTGTGTAGCTCTTGCTGTCCCGGAACTCACTCTGTAGACCAGGCTGGCCTGGAACTCAGAAATCCGCCTGACTCTGCCTCCCAAGTGCTAGGATTAAAGGCATGCGCCACCACTGCCCAGCTTGTAAATCTTTTATTAGGTATAAGAATAGCTACTTCAAGAATTACTCCAGCTAGCTTCTTGTGTCTGTTTACTTAGAAAACATTTTTTAGTCCTTTACTCTGAGATAATGTCCATTTCTTTGCTGAGTTGTGTTTCTTGAATGAAGCAAAATGAGGGATCCTGTTTTCACACTGTTCCTTTTAATTAGGAAATTGAATGCTTTGATGTTATGAGATATTAATGACCAATGACTGTTAATTCCTGATATTTTGATTTTGGTGGTGGTGGTGGTGGTGGTGGTTGTGTGTGAAATTCTTTTGGCTTTGCTGGTGTGGAATTATTTCTTATTTCTTGTATTGTTTTTGGTGTAGTTAACTTCCTTTGGAGTTTTCTTTTTATTGTCATCTGTAGGGATGGATTTGTGGATAGATATTGTTCAAGTTTGGTTTTGTAATTGAGTGTCTTGTTTTCTCCATTTATAGTGATTAAAAGTTTTGCTGGGTATAGTAGTTTGGGCTGATAGCTGTGGTCTCTTAAGAGTACACAAGCCATATGCCCAGGACCCTCTTTCTGGCTTTTAAAGTCTATGTTGAGAAGTCAGTCTATGTTGTAATTCTGATAGATCTGCCTTTATTTATACTTGGCTTTTTCCCTTGACGTTCTTAATATTTTTCCTTTGTTCTATAAATTTAATATTTGTATTGTTATGTAGCAGAGGAGTTTTCATTTCTTATCCAATGTATTTAGTGTTCTGTCAGCTTCTTATATGTTTACAAGCATGTCTTTCTTGCAGGTTAGGAAAATTTTCTTTTTTTGATTTTGTTGAAAATATTTTCTGGGGCTTGGGAATCTTCTCCTTCTTCTATTGCTGTTATTCTTAGGTTTGGTGCATTGATAGTCTCCCAGATTTCTTGGATATTTTGTGTCAGGAATTTATTTTCAATATCTTCTTTGACCAATGTGTCAATATCTTCTATTGTGTCTCCTACATCAGAGATTCTCCCTTCCACCTCTTACACTTTGTTGGTGATGTTTGTGTTTGTAGTTCCTGTTCTCTTCCTTAGGTTTTCCTTCTCTAGAATTCCCCCTGGTTGTGTTTTCTTATTGCTTCTATTTCCATTTTCAAATGTTGAACTATTTTCTATATTATCTCCACTTGTTTGATAGTATTTTTCTATACTTATTAATTTCCTCTTTAAAGGCCTCTATCATCTTCATAAGATTGGACTTAAGGTCGTCTTCTTCTGCTTAGGCTGTTAGGCTATCCCAGTCTTACTGCAGTAGGATAGCTGGGCTCTGGTGTTGCCATATTGCCCTGTCCTGTTGACTGCATTCTCAGGCCGGCCCTTAGTCATCTGGTTCTACCAAGTGTTGTCTAGCTTTTCCTAGTACCAGATAGTCTCCTCGAGAAGGCAGGCAGAACCATGGGTCTGACAACAGAGATCAGAGAAGAGCATGCTGCTCATCTCTTCTGGGCATGCCTCAGGTAGACCCAGCAGACAGGGAATTGGTAGGGAGGGGTCTAACCTAGATGTTCCTGAGACCTGGCAAGTCTCCTCTGGAAGACAAGCAGAGCTTTGGACTTGAGGACAAAGCTCAGAGGACAGTTTTCACTTCTGCTGTCTGTCCCCAACATAGACTAGGCAGGCAGGGGTATCTTCTCTTTTTTCTAAACTACAGTTTTCATACATTAGTAAATTTTTTACCATATTTTTGGTTGTTTTTCTATGTGCAGTTCTTTAGAGTTTGTGTTACAAATGTGGTTTTTTTGTTTAAAAACAAAAACAAAAACCAAGTTATGTACCCCAGGATGGGCTCATGAGTTTCCTATCTCTTCCTCCTGAATGCTGTTATTGCAAGCTTGAGGCGGCACTTGATGTTTTTTGTGGTTGTTGTTGTTGTTTGGTTGGTTGGTGGATGAAATTGTTTACCCTGAGAGATAAGGTGTGAACTTATCTTTCTTGGCATGATTTCCTAATCCCTGGAATCTTGTGAGGTTCAAAATAAAGCTAGCATGTGCTGGTTTCCTTACCAGTGAAGAAGCAAGGAATATCATCCCTTTGGACTTTGAATGTGTAATGGCATTACTCATTACCAAGGAGTAGTAATGGAAAGTACCTACTGAATGGAAAATTGCCTGAGCTCTGGGTAGCAGGAAAACGTTGTGCTAACCTGCAGATCTACCTATAGCTGGGCCAGGTTTGAGACTGCCCTGCCAGTCATGCTGACCCACAATTTCTAGTCCATTTCCTACCTAAGGATGTTGCTCCAGTCACTATGATTTCTATAGTCAATCAGGATATGTGGTCGTGTCCTCCATTCACAAACTCCAAGAAACATTGTGTACTGGCTGGTTTTGTGTCAACTTGACACAAGCTGGGTTATTACAGAAAAACGAATTTCAGTTGAGAAAATGCCTCCATGAGATCCAGCTGTAAGGCATTTTCTTAATTAGTGATCAAGGGGGGGAGGGCCCCTTGTGGGTGATACCATCTGTGGGCTGATAGTCTTGGTGTACTGGCTAGTTTTGTGTGTCAACTTGACACAAGCTGGAGTTATCACAGAGAAAGGAGTTTCAGTTGAGAAAATGCCTCCATGAGATCCAGCTGTAGGGCATTTTCTCAATTAGTGATCAAGGGGGGAGGGCCCCTTGTGAGTGGTACCATCTGTGGGCTGGTAGTCTTGGGCTCCATAAGAAAGCCAGCTGAGCAAGCCAGGAGAAGCAAGCAAACCAGTAAGTTACGTCCCTCCATGGCCTCTGCATCAGCTCCTGCTTCCTGACCTGCCCAAGTTCCAGTCCTGACTTCCTTTGGTGATGAACAGCAGTGTGGAAGTGTAAGCTGAATAAACCCTTTCCTCCCCAACTTGCTTCTTGGTCATGATGATTGTGCAGGAATAGAAACCCTAAGACACAGTGGGAGGTAGGCTCATCCCAGCTGCCAAGGTGTGGGTTTGTCTCTTAGAATGAGGCAGGGCACTAGTGGACTACTCTTTGAATGCTGCTAAGAGCTGAGGGGAGCATTCAGGAGAGATCAGAAGCCAGTCATGGTGAGCAAGCCACTAACTCAGACAGGAAGGAGCAGGCAGCTGAGTCGCTAGAGCTAGTCAGTGTAGATCCTCCCCTGGGCTTGGGCCAGGACTAAGTCAGAAACCAGACAAGGCATCTGATGCCATCTCTGTATTGCCTTGGTGGCCGCACACTGGGCCCTAGCCAGTGGCCACTGGACAGCTTCACCTCAGAGATGTAGCTCTGCCTTGCTAGATAAGCTACCCTGTAGGTGACATCTCAGTTTAGAGTATGCACACTTATGTTATGCAAAGGATGGCTGGAATGGCATTGTAGCTTAGTAGAGTGGTTTCCTAGCAGGCTCAGTGGCTTTGGAGCTGTGAACCATGACTGTGATCCAGCCCCTACTTTCTCTGGGTTCTCTTGCACAACTTCTGCACTTTGCAGTTCATATTTAGGTTTAAGACTCACTCAAGTTAGTTTTGGGAATGATGTAAAGTCTGTGCAACTTTTATATTCTGTGTGCATGGATGCCTGTGTATTCTACTAAGATTTCTTGAGAAGACCTTAGTTTCTACACAGAATCCTCTCTAATGCTTTTCTCAAGTCAATGCACTAAATATTTGGAGGTTGTCCGAGTGGTTCTTGGAACACGACAACTCCTTGCTGCAGCTCTACCCCAAATCTGGCCACACCTCAGACCATCCCCTCCCTCTTCAGATGCCAACAACCCCTGCTGACCTTGCAGCGCTCACAAAAAGCTGAGTTCTCTCCTTCCACCTTGCAGCCCCATCCCCCCTGATGCCTGGACCCAAGACAGTTTTGGATTATAAGTTGGCCCTTGTGAAATGCCTTCCTCCTCGACTGCTGGCACATAGGTTAGATTGCATCATATGGAATGTACACACTCTTTTTAAAAATCTCAAATTGGGCTGGGCAGTGGTGGTGCATGCCTTTAATCCCAGCACTCGGGAGGCAGCTGGATTTCTGAATTCAAGGCCAGCCTGGTCTACAGAGTGAGTTCCAGGACAGCCAGGGCTACACAGAGAAACCCTGTCTCAAAACGCCCCCCCCACACACACACACAAAGAAAAAAAAAAACAACCTCAAGTTGGAAACTCTTTTGCTGTTTGAACTGAAGGCTTTTCTCCCCTCCAGGACCCCATCATGTTGCCTGTATTGTGATGATATAATGCTCCCAGGGTCTCATATGAAGGACCCTGTGTCTCAACTTCCTTTGTCCCAAACCTGTTACCGCCTTTTTATCTAACACATTTGGTTTTCAATTCATGCCACTCACAATGAGGGAGATCCAAATCCTCTGGTCTCTGGGAGCATATAAAATCCTCCCTCACTCTCCCTCCTCCCTCACTTTCCCTCCTCTCTCTCTCTCTCTCTCTCACACACACACACACACAGAGAGAGAGAGAGAGAGAGAGAGAGAGAGAGAGAGAGAGAGAGAAATTAAAAATATAACAAAAATCTTTTAGCTGGGCTTTGGTTTCACATCTACCATTCCAGCATCAAGAGACAGAGAGGATGATTTCTGTGACTCTGAGAGAGGTGTGGGATAAAGTTACAGGGCAGCCTGAATTTGAGTAACACCTTGTTTCAAAAACAGAAGAGCATGGCATATGGCTTTAACCCCAGCCCTCAGGAGACAGAAGTAGGCAGATCTGTGTGAGCTCGAGGCCACCTGGTTTACATAGTGAACTCAAGGCCAGTCAGGGCTCCATAGTAAGACCTTGATTCAAAATAAATGGGTGGATGGATGGACAGTCAGCTGTTCACTGGGTTGATATGAAAAAAATGTATGGTATAAACAGATTATTAAATGGACTCTGTCTTGAAATAAAAGAATTTCCAACAATTTCTGAAATGCCCCTAAGCATACTTATTTTTCTTTTCCTATTTTTTAATTTTTTTGATACTTTAGTTCCATTTCAAATGTTTTCCCCTTTCCAGGTCTCCCCTTTGGAAACTCCCTAACTCATCCCCCCTCCCCTGCCTCTGAGGGTACTCCCCCACCCACCCACCCACTCCTGTCTTCCCTCCCTGCCATTCCTCTATACTGGGGCATCTAACACCCTCAGGCCCATGGGCCTCTCCTCCCCCTGATGGCCAACAAGGCCCTCCTCTGCCACATATGTGACCAGCACCATGGATCCCTCCATGTGTATTCTTTGCTTGGTGGTCCAGTCTCCGAGAGCACGGGGGGGGGGGGGGAGCAGTTGACACTGTTGCTCCCTCTATGGGGCTGCAAACTCCCTCAGCTCCTTCAGTCCCTTCTCCAACTCCTCTGAGACCCCAAGCTCAGTCCAACAGTTGCTGTGAATTAAATCTTGGATATTCCAAACTTTTGGGCTACTATCCATTTATCAGTGAGTACATGCCATGTTTGTTCTTTTCTGTCTGAGTTACCTCACTCTGGATGATATTTTCATGTTCCATCCATTTGCCTAAGAATTTCATGAAGTCACTGTTTTTAATAGCTGAGTAGTATTCCATTGTGTAAATGTACCACATTTTCTGTATTCATTCCTCTGTGGAGGGACATCTGGGTTGTTTCCAGCTTCTGGCTATTATAAATAAGGCTGCTATGAACATAGTGAAGCATGTGTCCTTATTACATGTTGGAGCATCTTCTGGGTATATGCCCAGGAATAGTATAGCTAGGTCCTCAGGTGGTATTATGTCCAATTTTCTGAGGAACCGCCAAACTGATTTCCAGAGTGGTTGTACCAGCTTGCAATCCCACCAGCAATGGAGGAGTGTTCCTTTCTCCTCACCTGAGTTTTTGATCTTAGCCATTCTGACTGGTGTGAGGTGGAATCTCAGGGTTGTTTTGATTTGCATTTTCCTGATGACTAAGGATGTTCAACATTTCTTGAGGTGCTTCTCAGCCATTTGAGTTTCCTCAGTTGAGAATTCTCTGTTTAGCTCTGTTCCCCATTTTTTGATAGGGTTATTTGGTTCTCTGGAGTCTAACTTCATGAGTTCTTTGTATATATTGGATATTAGCCCTCTATCGGATGTAGTATTAGTAAAGATCTTTTCCCAATCTGTCAGTTGCTGTTTTGTCCTACTGATAGTGTCCGGTGCCTTTTTATGAGGTCCCATTTGTCGATTCTTGATCTTAGAGCATAAGCAATTGGTGTTCTATTCAGGAACCTGTGCCCATTTGTTCGAGACGTCCCCACTTTCTCTTTTGTTAGATTCAGTGTATCTGGTTTTATGTGGAGGTCCTTGATCCACTTGGACTTGAGCTTTGTACAGGGAAATAGGAATGGATCAATTTGCATTCTTTTACATGTTGACTGACAGTTGAGTAAGCATCATTTGTTGAAAATGCTGTCTTTTTTCCACTGCATGGTTTTAACTCCTTTGTCAAAGATCAAGTGACTGTAGGTGTGTGAGTTCATTTCTGGGTCTTCAATTCTATTCCATTGTACTGTACCAATACCATGCAGTTTTTCTCACTACTGCTCTGTAGTACAGCTTTAAGTCAGGGATGCTGATTCTCCCAGTTCTTTTATTGTTGACAATAGTTTTTGCTCTCCTGGGATTTTTGTTATTCCAAATGAATTTGAGAGGGGAGACAACCCTGGGAGATAGAAAACCTAGGAAAGGGATCAGGAGTCATAGTTGCAAGCATCACCAATAGAATACAAGAGACAGGAGAATCTCAGGTGCAGAAGATACCATAGAAAACATTGACACAACAGTCTAAACATACTTTACTTAAAAAAAAATAAGTAACTTTTTATTGAGTCTTTGTGAATTTCACATCATACTCCTGAGTCCCATGCATCTCCTTCCCCTTGATAGCCATCCTCAGGAGGCCCTTGCAGTTGCTGCTAAAAATAAAACCCAAACAATCAAGCGAAAAATATTTATTATCATAGAGTCTGCACTGAATCACACTGAATACCCTTTTGTCCACACATCTTCCCTTTTCAAATGTCCATTGAACTGAGTCACTGGCTCAAGGCCTCTGGACTCTCCTGCAGTATCCATACTGGATCCTCACCTGGACTCCTCTCAGATATCCTGTTGTTGCCTTGTGACATGGAGATCCTCAAGGATTGGATCTGCAGGACCAGCCCCTTACCATCCTTTACAACAATTCATAGATGGGGTAGAGGTTGGGGTGGGCCAAATTAACACCCTGGATCTGGGCCTAGGAAGTAGTCGACTTGGTCAGAATGTCAGCTCCTACAGAGCCCCACACCACTAGGAGGAGTTCTTCAGAACTGCTCTGCCGAGCTCAACCAATGCTACAGCTGGAAAGGACAGCTCTCATGACCTCAAGGCCAGCTTAACCACTGCACCAGGCCCAGCTCTACTATGATGCCCAGATGAAGTTCAGGGCCAGCTCCCCCCCAGTGCTGCAGCTGCCGTTCATGAGAAGACACCCAGAGCCCAGCCTGTAGTAGAAGCTACTACAATGTGCACGTATGTAGTAGAGAGATGGGGGAGAAAGAGAAGCAGAAAATATTTGAGCACCATGAAAAGAGGTGGAAGGAGAGATCAAGGGTGGAGAGAACAGCCTGATGTGAGTAGCTTGCCCTATCACCTGAGGCCATGGTGAAGTTCCAGCCCATACTTCCCCTGTGGGCCATGTCTGGGTTCCACTGCCGTGCAGCAACAATGATCTATGTTGATGCCTGTGATCCACATTACCACCATAGGTAATATGGCCATGTGGATGTAACTGGTCTGTGTTATGGCCTGGGACCATGCTGATGTCCAAGGGCTGCTCAGAGATGGCCTCAGCCCTCACTGGCCAGGTACCTAGCCTGGGTAACACAATAGAGATGTCCTTGTTGTATAGGAAAGCCTGCCCTGAGGGCAGAGGTATGAGAGAGCTGGCCTCTCCCTCTAATCTGCAGTGGGATAGAGGGGAGATGCCCAAGCCTCCTCACTCCCACACATGTATCTGCAGCCCAAAAATATCCTAAATCAAGATGACACACAAAAAGTTCTACTTGTAGACACATATCACAAGACTGATGAGCACACTGCCACCAAGCCACATTTAAGACAAGTTAATTTGTAAACTTCAATTGTGCTCTCACTTTCATGAGTTGATGGTCAGTTAATCAACTGTGGAAACATGGCTGAATGCCTTTTCTAGAATACTTACACTATAAATAGTTGATGAATTTTTGTAATAAAGTCACCTGGACTACTGGAATCTTCTGTTTAATCATGTGTGTTTGGTTAATGATGCCAGATAGATTACAAGTTCATTTCAAAAGTATTGGTAATCTTTGTACTCTTCATATTTGGCAATTTGTGTGTTTTCAATATATGGGCTGCAATGTCATAACTTGATATTGACACTTCAAGAAGGCTTTTCTGCTTTTAATCAAATGGAACCTGCCTAGGTTGCTAAGTTCAATCCTCAATCACTGAGTCCCAGTAAACCTGCAGTAGCAGGACCTAGAATTGAAAGCATGAAGTAATATCTCACTGTGCTTTTTGATCTTCTTGGCATATCACTTAAGATGTAGCTAACATAGAGGCCCAATTTCTGTCTCGAAATGTGTCTAATTTCATTCATTTCACTGGGGCCACACCTGTAAAGGCTTTCAGGTGTGAATTGATGGGACTTAATGTTAGAAAACTTTCTTCATTACATTCTGTGTTACTCACCTACAATATACTGAAATAATTTGAAGAATGAGAAAGTTTTTGTAGTTTTTAACTTCATAGGAGACAGCCTCATGCATGAATTCTCTTACACACAGTATATGTGGTACATGCCTTCCAACAATATTTGCAGACTCCAATGTTCATTGGTGGAGTAACACCTGACGTACAGTAGAAACTTTCCACAGGTTTTTCATTAATCATTCTCTAC
This sequence comes from Rhynchomys soricoides, assembly GCA_019843965.1. Lineage (NCBI taxonomy): Eukaryota > Metazoa > Chordata > Mammalia > Rodentia > Muridae > Rhynchomys > Rhynchomys soricoides. The sequence continues at coordinate 174,713 of JADRCH010007225.1, forward strand.
AACAAGCTTTTTGATAATACACTTGAGTGAGAGTTCATACATTCTTTACACTCTTAGGCTTTCTCATTGGCTTAGAGTAAGATATGCATGAAGGAGAAAAATTTCTGTATCTGGTACTCTCACCACAGGCTTTCTCCTTGTTTGATTTCTTTCATACAAGAGAGGTTGCATTTGCATCAAATGGTCTCCTGCATTATTTACACCTCATGACTTCTCATGTGTTCTTTGATGTCGAGTGAGTTGTTTCTTGAAGTAGAAAGTCTTCCTACAGTGTTCACATGTATAGGGCTTCTCACCTGTATGAATTCTCTGATGTTGAGTGAGGTGTGACATCCAGGAGAAAGCTTTCCCACACTCTGCACAATGAAATGACTTCTCACTTGCGTGAGTTTTCTGATGTAGAGAAAGATATTTTTTGCAGTAGAATGCTTTCTTGCATTCTGTACACTGATAGGGCTTCTCACCTGTATGAACTCTATGATGCTCAATGAGCAAGTACTTGTTATAGAATGCTTTTCCACATTCCTTACATTCGTAGGGCTTCTCACCCGTGTGAGTTTTCTGATGTGCAGTAAGCCCAGACTTGCTGTAGAATGTTTTCCCACATTGCTTACATTCATAGGGCTTCTCATCAGTGTGAATTCTCTGATGTACAGTAAGCTGTGCCTCAGAGTAGAATGCTTTCCTGCACTGTGAACATTGATAGAGCTTTTCACTTATATGGGTTTTCTGGTGCACAGTGAGGTGGGACTTGCAGTAAAATGCTTTGCCACATTGTTTACATTCAAAGGGCTTTTCTCCACCATGTGTTTTCTGATGCACAGTAAGGTTGGCCCTCCAGTAAAATGCTTTACCACACTGTTTACATTCAAAGCGCTTCTCTGTAGCATGAGTTTTCTCATGATGAGTAAGTTGTTTCTTAAAATAAAAAGCTTTGGGGCAATGTGTACATTCATAGGGCTTTTCATTTGTATGAATCCTCTGGTGTCTGGTGAGGCATGCGCTGAAGGAGAAAGTTTTCCCACATTCTGTACATGCATAGGGTTTCACATTGACATGAATTCTCTGGTGCAGAGAAAGGTGTGTGTTACAATAGAAAGCTTTTCCACATTTCATACATTCATAGGGCTTCTCCCCTGTATGACTCCTCTGGTGTCGAGTAAGTTGGGACTTATAGTAAAAAACTTTTCTACATTCTGTACATTCATGACGCTTCTCCCCCGTATGACTTCTGTGATGTACAGTGAGATGGGATTTATAGCTGAAAGATTTTCCACATTCTGTACACTCATAAGGCTTCTCCCCTGTATGACTTCTTTGATGCTCAATGATTTGTGACTTGTAGTAGAAATATTTCCCACATTCTAGACATTCATAGGGCTTCTCATCTCTGTGACTGTTCTGATGCTGAGACTTGGTGTGGGAAGCTTTCCCACGTCCTGAGCTTTCATACGGCTTCTCCCCTTCGTGACTTCTCTGTTTGGTCAGGTGTGACTTCCTACGCTGTCTGTGTGTATACAGCGTCTCCTCATTAACACTCTGACAGTTATTGAGAGGTGACTTATAACGGACACTTTTCTTACATGTGTAACTCCTCTGACTCCTCGTGTGCTCTGACTGCTGTATAAATGCCTTCTTCACACATCCTTTATCTTCACAGGATGTTGTCCCTTGTTGGATCTTCTGTGC
>JADRCH010007228.1:0-23500 GCA_019843965.1 Rhynchomys soricoides
AAAAAAAAAAGCTTGCACAAATGCTGGTCCGATGAACAGTCCCAGTCATTGCCTTCCTATGTTGTTCCCACAGTTTCCAGGTGCCTGGTCACCAGCCTACCCTGGTGAGTGATCAAGGCCAAACTCAGCATCCTAAACATCCCCAAACAAGTTGGGGTCAAGTAGCCTGGTCACCAGCTCTGCCTGCCAGTCAAGAATTTCCCTTCTCTGACAATCCTCATACTCTCAGCAAAAGCTGTGGTCAAGTAGGATGCCCATCACCCAGTGATTGCCCAAGAAGTTCACATGCCTTCAGCTTCTACAAGGTCCCCATGGCAATATCAGGTCACATTGCCAGATTATCAGGCATCAAGACTATCATGTTCAGTGATCAAGATTTCCAACCAGCACCTTCCTCATAACTCCAGGCCTAGTTCACATGAGACAGACTACAGAACAGCCCAACCTGGTGAGTCTCCAGAACCTGCCCCTCTGATACCATTTCTACTGTTTAATGTCCTACCAGGTCAAGCAGCCCAGGCACCAGCTCATACTGATAAGTATTCATGATTCAGCCAGGATCCTTGGTCCCCAATGCCATCCTACTTTTAGGCCTAGCTATTGACTTGCCTTCTGCATTTCTAAGAATCCAACTGTCTATATCCAGAGTCAATCAGATTGGTCACCATCCCAGCCTTGTTAGACCTCAAGATTATATCCTGTTGCTGTCAGAATAATCCCAGACCTTGCTTGAGTGACACAGCCACACTCGAGCAAGGCTGTAAGTGACCAAAACTCCTGCTCTCAGGGGATCTATCAGACAGTTCATGGTCCCACCCCGGTGAGATCTCACGATACTATCAGCTGGGCCTGATAGTAGTGTGTGCCCATTCCCATAGTCCCAAGCCTAGCTTAGATCATGTAGTTTGACCACCAGGTGAGCATTGTAATACCCATCAATACCATTACCACATTCCCAAGCCCAGCTGGGGTCATGATGCCAAACTATTTTTACACTGGTTTAGTCACTAGCCTAACTTGGCTCCATCCATCCAGAATATGCACCATTCCAGCCTGGTAAGGTCTTAAAAATCCTGCAGGTGTCTTTTTAATGCCTTCAGGCCTGGCTTGATTTAGTCTTGTAAGACATTGCCACAGTCCTGGGCCCTTCTTGTTAAGGGATGAAGACTCTGCATTCCAATAACATCCTTAGAGTCGTCACTCCAGCAGCTCCCAGCCAGCCAAGACTCCTTTGTCACCCAGACCCCTATCCTCCTGCAACTTCTCAGAAGGGGAGTGAACCACAAGACAAACAAGGCATAATGAATCAGATTGCCAATCAGAACAGCCTAGTGAGCCTCCTAGACCCTTGTCTCTAGCATTTGTATATTCAGTATCCCCATCTCCCAAGCCATCCTCATACTTCCAGGCCTAGCTAGGGTCAATGAGATTGTATACCACTTCAATGAGAGCTAGAGATCCTATCTTGCTGGTGTGACTCCAACTATTTCAACATGTTGAGAGTTCTGGACATAGATGCACTTCCAGAACCCATGAACCCAGCATACAATGTATGGATCAGCCTGGACCAGGGAGAAAGACCATGCATTTATGCACCCATACTGATGCCATACTCCCGAGCTCAGCATTGTGACTTCACTGGAGCATTGGCCATCAATATCATTAGCACACTCCTGTAACCTTCCCTGCCTTGAACAGGCTAAGCAGACTTTTGAACATTTGCCACAACAGGTCTTATCAACCTGGACAGAGACATCTGCCTTGGGTGCAGTTGCAAGTTCCCATGGGAATTTAGCTGTTTTGACTGCTGTGCTGACAATGCTCTACAACATACTCCAGCAGAAGCAGGGCATGGGTTTTGTGGGTTTTTCCCCTTTTTATATGCAAAGATTAGTATTAAACTTGGAGCCTTGATCAGAACCTTGTCTTGGGTTCAAGCTTCTCTCGCCCACCTACCCTTTCATTTGCAGCCCTCCTTTCAGGTAAACCCTGTCTGTACGGGCTAGTTTTGTGTGTCAACTTGACACAAGTTGAAGTTATCACAGAGAAAGGAGCTTCAGTTGAGAAAATGCCTCCATGAGATCCAGCGGTAAGGCATTTTCTCAATTAGTGATCAAGGGGGGAGGGCCCCTTATGGGTGGAACCATCTATGGGCTGGTAGTCTTGGGTTCTATAAGAAAGCAGGCTGAGCAAGCCAGGATAGGCAAGCAAGCCAGTAAGTTACATCCCTCCATGGCCTCTGCATCAGCTCCTGCTTCCTGACCTGCCTGAGTTCCAGTCCTGACTTCCTTTAGTGATGAACAGCAGCATGGAAGTGTAAGCTCAATAAACCCTTTCCTCCCCAACTTGCTTCTTGGTTATGATGTTTGTGTAGGAATAGAAACCCTGACTAAGACACTGTCCAACTGTAGGCTGATAGATGGCAACAGGTTGCACCTGGACAAGGGACCTGAAAATAGGGGGGAGCCATTGAGAAATGTTGTCTTGGGTGGAGCACCACAGAAAACAGAAGAAGTAACAATTCCCTGCATGGTAAGCAAGGAACAGCATTAATGCTAGCACTAGTTATACAGTTTATCTTTTGGAGGCTGTGTTGCAGGTGCATTTAAGGGGATGCTAGCTAGACTGAAGAGGTGTTGGCCCAACACTGACTTCACCTAGGGGTGACAGCACAATGGGGCAGGAGAATACTAAACAGGCCTTTGTCCGCAGCCCAAAAGAGCTGCTTCAGGCAAAAGGAGCAGGGTTTGAAAAAAATAAAACAAATGTTAGAAAAATTCTTAGCTCAAGTAGATTTATGTCGTCCTTAATTCCCAGAAGTAGGAATGACAAATATACAAATAAAAGAATTAATTAGACAAGGTGAGGAGGAATTGGGGAAGTTAAAAAAGCAGGGTGCTGGGGAGCAACTCTCAGTAGCTGCCACAGTGCCTCCTCTCCCATCTCTGGCAGAATTCCCAGAAGAAAGAGGTTTTGACGAGTTAGACTTTGGACAAGGGGGGGGGGTCAAAAAAGCAGTTGTCCCCTGTTTGTCTGGGACGTTTTAGCAAAAGAGAGGAAAATGAATAATTGATTTCAGAGCTCTCCTAGGGACAGGAGGAAATCAGGAGATGTCCTGCTTCCTCTCTGGCTCCTACTGGAGAAATGCTTAGTTCTGGTTCTGGGTCCCTTCAGGACATTAAGTTCTTTTCCCTCTCTGTCTATTGTCTGTCCTTGGTACACCAATCTGTCCATGTCTGTCAATTTACGTCTGTTTTTGTTTTGTCATTTGAATGATTGTTGTTCTGTGTTTCATGTTGAAAAGAAAAAAAAAATGGTTAAAATTTCACCTGCTGGCTGTCCATCCCTTGATTACCTTATTTAAAAGGCAATTTCAATCTGCACAGCAGCAGCTGATAAGTTACCCTGCACTGTAGCTGGGAGTCAAGCACAGCTGGAGAAGCCCTGCTAAGAGCTAATTATCTGCACAAGCCACTCTTAAAGGGGCAGCTTTTTGGCATCTTTGGTAAGAGAACTGATGGCTGTTTTTTTCCTAGAAAATAATTGTGTTTATTGAGTTCAACAAGTGACAAGGTGCTTTTCTCTTGAAATTACAGCTAGAAAAAGTAAGAAAATTTTGTCTGATTTAAATATATAAGATGTGTGTAGCCACTTCATTTTTGTTTCTGACTGGTTTTAAAAGTATATGTTCTGCATGTCTTGGTTATAGAGTATTGGCTTATAAATTATTGGGTATGATTAAAAGATTTGTAACACTGGTAATAGAATGTTAGCTTAAAACTAGCAACTCGGGGTTGGAGTCATTCTAAACGACAACACGCAGCATGAACCAACCCAGGAAAACATATCTCTTAAGATACTTGTAAATTGGTATAATATTCTATGTAATTCTTATCCTAGAAACTAAACTTATAAAGGATGGGATTTAAAACAATGTCTCTTTAATGAGGTATTGAAAGATGAACTGCCATGCATTCATATATAAGAACTGGCAGCCCAACTTTGTAACATGAAAGTAATGCTCTTGGCATTGATTTTAAAGAGAATGGACTGTTAAAAACCTAGGTTTTGTTTCTCAAAATTATGGGTATGCTCTAATATTGCAAAAGAAACTTAAAAATATAGTTAATCTGCTAATGTTCCATTAGCTGCAGTTTACAATTCAACCACAAGCTCAAGATTGTACCTCATCTGTATTTGTAATTAAGAAAAAAATCAGGCAAGTGAACATTTATGAAAGGTTAATGAGGCAGGGACTAAGGAAAAGCCTGGAGGTAAGAGCCTGCCTCCTTCCACCTGTGGCCAGAAACCCCGCCTGGGCCAACAGGCCTCTCCATATACAAGTAGCTCAGAGAGAAAGCTACCCGCCCACTTGTGCTGAAGAGGCAGCAGAAGGCTGGCTCCAGACACAGGGACTGAGGAACAGCTGGAAGAGAGAACTGGTCTCCCAGGAATATTGACATCTGAGCTTGAAGGAAAGACAAGCCACAGTCAGAGAGAGAAAGACCAGCTAACTCCAGAGATAACCAGATGTTGAAAGGCAAGGGCAAGAACACAAGGAACAGAAACCAAGACTACTTGGCTTCAGCTGAACCCAGCTCTCCCACCACAGCCAGCCCTAGATACCCCAACACACCAGAAAAGGAAGACTCAGACTTAAAATCACTTATCAAGAGGATGATAGAAGATTTTAAGAAGGAAATAAATAACTCCCTTAAAGAAATACAAGAGAACACAGGTAAACAACTGGAAGCCCTTAAAGAGGACACACAAAAATCCCTTGAAGAATTACAGGAAAACACAATCAAACGGGCAGAAATACAGGAAAACACAATCAAGCAAATGAACAAAACCATTCAGGAATTAAAAACAGAAATAGAAACAATAAAGAAATCACAAAGGCAGACAACCCTGGAATTAGAGATCACAGGAAAGAAATCAGGAGTCATAAATGCAAGCATCACCAACAGAATACAAGAGCTGGAAGAGAGAATCTCAGGTGCGGAAGATACCATAGAAAACATGGACACAACAGTCAAAGAAAACACAAAATGCAAAAAGCTCCTAAACCAAAACATCCAAGATATCCGGGATGCAATGAGAAGACAGAACCTGAGGATAATAGGTATAGAAGAGAGTGAAGACTCCCAACTTAAAAGACCAGTAAATATCTTCAACAAAATTATAGAAGAAAACTTCCCTAACCTGAAGAAAGAGATGAACATAAATATACAAGAAGCCTACAGAACTCCAAATAGACTGGACCAGAAAAGAAATTCCTCCCATCACATTATAGTCAAAACACCAAATACACAAAACAAGGAAAGAATATTAAAAGCAGTAAGGGAAAAGGGGCAAGTAACATATAAAGGCAGATCTATCAGAATTACACCAGACTTCTCACCAGAGACTATAAAAGCTAGAAGATCCTGGGCAGAGCTCATACAGACTCTAAAAGAACACAAATGCCAGCCCAGGCTGCTATACCCAGCAAAACTCTCAATAATCATAGAGGGTGAAACCAAAATATTCTACGACAAATCCAAATTTGCACAGTATGTTTCCACAAACCCAACCCTACAAAGAATAATACATGGGAAATGCCAATGCAAAGAGGGAAACTACACTCAGAAAAAGAAAGTAATCTTTCAACAAACGCAAAAGAAGATAGCCACACAATCAATATTAACAACATCAAAAATAACAGGAAATAACAATCACTATTCTTTAATATCTCTTAACATCAATGGTCTCAGCTCCCCAATAAAAAGACATAGACTGACAGACTGGATCCATACACAGGACCCAGCATTTTGCTGCATCCAGGAAACGCACCTCCGTGTTAAAGACAAACACTACCTCAGAGTAAAGGGCTGGAAAACAATTTTCCAAGCAAATGGCCCCAAGAAACAGGCTGGAGTAGCCATTCTAATATCGGATAAAACTAACTTTCAACCAAAATTCATCAAACAGGATGAGGAAGGACACTTCTTACTCATCAAAGGAAAAATCAACCAAGAAGAACTCTCAATTCTGAACATCTATGCCCCGAATGCACGAGCTCCCACTTTCATAAAAAAAAAAAAAAAAAAAAAAAAACTCTACTAAAGCTCAAAGCACACATTGCACCTCACACAATAATAGTGGGAGACTTCAACAACCCACTATCAACAATGGACAGATCTTGAAAACATAAACTAAACAGACACAGGAAACTAACAGATGTTATGAAACAAATGGGTTTAACAGATATCAATAGAACATTTCATCCTGCATCAAAAGAATATACCTTCTTCTCAGCACCTCATGGTACCTTCTCCAAAATTGATCATATAATTGGTCACAAAACAAACCTCAACAGATATAAGAAGATTGAAATAATCCCATGCCTCCTATCAGATCACCACGGATGAAGGTTGGTCTTCAATGGCAACAACAACAACAGAAAGCCCACATACACAGGGAAGCTGAACAATGTACTGCTTAATGATAAGGTGGTCAAGGAAGCAATAAAGAAGGAAATTAAAGACTTCCTAGAATTTAATGAAAATGAAAGTACAACATACCCAAAGCTATTGGACACAATGAAAGCAGTGTTAAAAGGAAAACTCATAGCTCTGAATGCCTCCAAAAAGAAACTGGAGAGAGCATACACTAACAGCTTAACAGCACATCTGAAAGTTCTAGAACAAAAAGAAGCTAATACACCAAAAGGAGTAGAAGGCAAGAAATAATCAAATTAAGGGCTGAAATCAACCAAGTGGAAACTAAAAGATCTATACAAAGAATCAACAAAACCAAGAGCTGGTTCTTTGAGAAAATCAACAAGATAGATGAACCCTTAGCCAGACTAACCAGAGGGCACAGAGACAGTATCCAAATTAACAAAATTAGAAATGAAAACGGAGATATAACAACAGGCTCTGAGGAAATTAAAAAAATCATCAGATCCTACTACAAAAGCCTATATGCAACAAAATTGGAAAATCTGGAGGAAATGGACAAGTTTCTAGACAGATACCAATTACCAAATTTAAATCAGGATCAGATAAACCATCTAAACAGTCCCATAATTCCTAAAAAAATAGAAGCAGTCATTAAAAGTCTCCCAACAAAAAACCCAGGACCAGATGGGTTCGGTACAGAATTCTATCAGACCTTCAAAGAAGACCTAATACCAATACTCTTCAAGCTATTCCATAAAATAGAAAAAGAAAGAACACTACCCAATTCATTCTATGAGTCCACAGTTTCACTGATACCAAAGCCCCACAAAGACCCAACAATAAAAGAAAACTTCAAACCAATTTCCCTTATGAATACTGATGCAAAAATACTCAATAAAATTCTTGCAAACAGAATCCAAGAACACATCAAGACAGTCATTCACCATGACCATAATGTAATCCACTACATAAACAAAGAAAAAAACCACATGGTCATCTTGTTAGATGCTGAAAAAGCATTTGACAAAATTCAACATCCCTTCATGATAAAAGTCTTGGAAAGATCAGGAATTCAAGGAGCATACCTAAACTTAGTAAAAGCAATATACAGTAAACCAGTGGCCAACATCAAAGTAAATGGAGAGAAACTTGAAGCAATCCCACTAAAATCAGGGACTAGACAAGGCTGCCCTCTCTCTCCCTATCTATTCAACATAGTACTTGAAGTTCTAGCTAGAGCAATCAGGCAACAAAAGGAAATCAAAGGGATACAAATTGGAAAGGAAGAAATCAAAATATCACTATTTGCAGATGATATGATGGTATACTTAAGTGACTTGAAAAACTCCACCAGAGATCTGCTACAGCTGATAAACAACTTCAGCAAAGTGGCCGGACACAAAATTAACTCAAACGAATCAGTAGCCTTCCTATACTCGAAGGATAAACAGGCTGAGAAAGAAATTAGGGAAATGACACCCTTCACAATAGTCACAAACAATATAAAATATCTTGGTGTGACTCTAACCAAACAAGTGAAAGATCTGTATGACAAGAACTTCAAGTCTCTGAAGAGAGAAATCAAAGAACACCTCAAAAGATGGAAAGAGCTCCCATGCTCATGGATCGGCAGGATTAACATAGTTAAAATGGCCATCCTGCCGAAAGCAATATACAGATTCAATGCTATCCCCATCAAAATCCCAACTCAATTCTTTGTAGACCTAGAAAGAGCAATTCTCAAATGTATATGGAATAACAAAAAACCCAGGATAGCAAAAACTATCCTCAACAATGAAAGGTCTTCTGGGGGAATCAGCCTCCCTGACCTCAAGCTGTACTACAGAGCAGTAGTGATGAAAACTGCATGGTACAGCGACAGGCAGGTAGATCAGTGGAATAGAATTGAAGACCCAGAAATGAACCCACACACATATGGTCACTTGATCTTCGACAAAGGAGCTAAAACCATACAGTAGAAAAAAGACAGCATCTTCAAAAAATGGTGCTGGATCAACTGGCGGTCTACATGTAGAAGATTGCGAATTGATCCATTCCTATCTCCCTGTACAAAGCTCAAGTCCAAGTGGATCATGGACCTTCACATAAAACCAGATAAACTGAATCTAATAGAAGAGAAAGTAGGGAAGAGTCTCGAACACTTGGGCACAGGGGAAATGTTCTTGAACAGAACACCAATGGCTTGTGCTCTAAGGTCAAGAATTGACAGATGGGACCTCATAAAATTACAAAGCTTCTGTAAGGCAAAGGACACTGTAATTGGGGCAAAACGGCAACCTACAGATTGGGAAAAGACCTTTACCAATCCTACATCTGATAGAGGGCTAATATCCAATGTATACAAAGAACTCAAGAAGCTAGACTCCAGAACCAAATAACCCTATCAAAAAATGGGGAACAGAGCTAAACAGAGAATTCTCAACTGAGGAAACTCGAATGGCTGAGAAGCACCTAAAGAAATGTTCAACATCCTTAGTCATCAGGGAAATGCAAATCAAAACAACCCTGAGATTCCACCTCACACCAGTCAGAATAGCTAAGATCAAAAACTCAGGTGACAGCAGATGTTGGCGAGGATGTGGAGAAAGAGGAACACTCCTCCATTGCTGGTGGGAATGCAAGTTGATACAACCTCTCTGGAAATCAGTTTGGCGAACCCTCAGAAAATTGGACATAATACTACCTGAGGACCCAGCTATTCCACTCCTGGGCATATACCCAGAAGATGCTCCAACATGTAATAAGAACACATGTTCCACTATGTTCATAGCAGCCATGTTTATAATAGCCAGAAGCTGGAAACAACCCAGATGTCCCTCCACAGAGGAATGGATACAGAAAATGTGGTACATTTACACAATGGAATACTACTCAGCTATTAGAAACAATGACTTCATGAAATTCGTAGACAAATGGATGGATCTTGTAAACATCATTCTGAGCCAGGTAATGCAGTCACAAAAGAATGAACATGGTATGTACTCACTGATAAGTGGTTATTAGCCCAAAAGTTCGAAATACACAAGAGTCACTTCACAGCAACTATTGGACTGACCGTGAATTCCCATGGACTTCTTTGCCTGTCTGCCTGCGTGTCTGACGTGCCTAGGTTCAGTAGGAATATGCACCATCAAAGCCTGGTGAGAGCTACAATCCTGTAGGTATTATACTAATATTTTCTGCCATAGCTCAAGAGGCACAGCCTACACTCCAGCCCTGCTTGCTGAGTGACCCAGGCCTTTGCACTGCTAGGACATTCCCACAGCCCCAAACCCTTCTTGGTGAAGGATCAAAACTCTGCTTTCCTGACTCATTCTGACAGTCCCGGGGCCTAAGAGCCTGCCCCTCAGGTACCATTTTCATATTCCTAGGCCTGGATCAGGTATTACAGCGATGCTACAAGCCAGTATTATTGGTGATTCAAAACCCTATCCCTCCCCACAGATGCTTCATTCTCAGGCCCTGCAGCTGCCTGGTGACATGGGCACTGTACCTCATTAGTGAGAGCCCAAGAACTTCACCTCCTTGAGCCTTACCCCATTGTCTAGCTGGGTCAATCAGATTGATCTCCATCCCAACTTGGTGAGAGCTCTAAATCCTGGCCTGTTGCATATACTCTCAACCCCAGCATTCTTGTGTTATACCATGTTCCTAGGCTCAGATAAGGCCAGGCAGCCTGGGCACTATCACAGACTGGTAAGTGATCATGGCTGTTCCCTCATACACCAGCCCCAGACTACCGACTACCGTACCCAGCTCAGATCAAGATGTATGGACATCAGACCAGACTGGTAAGTGATCAAGGCCCCAAGCTCCCAAACAATTCCCAGGCCTAACTAGTGTTAATAGTTTTCACAGCAGCAGATCATGACAAGTTCCCAAGAACTCTGCCTGCCCCAGTCTCCTCCAAGTCCCTGGTCTACCTGATTCTAATCAGAATGAGCACCGTCCGTGAGAGGTCAAAATCCCACAGCTGTTGTAGTAATAATCAGGGCTAGCTTGAGACACTCAGCTTGCACATCAGCCCACCCTGGTGAGCAACCCAGAGCTGTACACTGTTAAAATATTTCCACAGTTCCAGGACCCTCTTGTTGAAGGATCATCAACAGGCCCTCTTGAACTGCCCCTTGAAGTCCCAGGCACAAGCCCAGGTACACCTGGAGCAGCCAAGAGTCCTTTGTGGCACAGACCCCGTCCCCTTGCATCAAACTAGAATTGGATCAAGGTCACAAGCACAGACTTGCTGCAGCACTCCCAGCAGATGAGTGACCCCAAACACCACCCTTCCCCACTTACCAAACTTCCGGGCCAAACTGGAGTTTTTGTTTGTTTGTTTGTTTGTTTGTTTAAAAAAGCCCCAATACAAGCTGAGCCTGTTACTGAGCTCCACCTTTGCATTCCATGCCACTACCATGACTCCAGGTCCACCTGCGCTCAAGCTACATGCTCACCACTTTTATTGTGGTCAGTGATAAAGAGGCAACTCTCTCCCAGCATCTTTTTTTTTTTCATATTTTATTTACATTTCAAATGTTTCCCCCTTTTCAGATCTCCCCTTTGGAAACCCCCCCATTCCCTCCCCCTCCCCCTGCCACTATGGGGATATTCTCCAACCCACCCACCCACTCTCGTCTTCCCTCCTTGTCATTCTCCTATATATATATCTACTGAGGGTAGATCCCCCACCCTAAGGCCCAAGGGCCTCCTCTCCTCCCCCTGACAGATAACAAGACCCTCCTCTGCCGCCTTTGTGGCCAGCACCATGGGTCCCTCCATGTGTATTCTTTAGTTGGTGAATCAGTCTCCAGAAGTATGGGGGGGGGGGCAGGCCAGTTGCCACTGTTGCTACCTCCCTAGGGCTGCACACTCCCTCAGCTCCTTCAGTCCTTTCTCCAAGCCCTCCATCTGGGACCTCACACTCAGTACTACTGTTGCTGCGAAGTGACTCTTGGGTATTTCAAACTTTTGGGCTAATAACCACGTAACAGTGAGTACATATCATGTTCATTCTTTTGTGACTGTTTTACCTCGCTCAGGATGATATTTTCAAGATCCATCCATTTGTCTACGAATTTCATGAAGTCATTGTTTCTAATAGCTGAGTAGTATTCCATTGTGTAAATGTACCACATTTTCTGTATCCATTCCTCTGTGGAGGGACATCTGGGTTGTTTCCAGCTTCTGGCTATTGTAAATATGGCTGCTATGAACATAGTGGAACATGTGTCTTTATTACATGTTGGAACATCTTCTGGGTATATGCCCAGGAGTGGAATAGCTGGGTCCTCAGGTAGTATTATGTTCATTTTTCTGAGGGTCCGACAAACTGATTTCCAGAGAAGTTGTATCAATTTGCATTCCCACCAGCAATGGAGGAGTGTTCCTCTTTCTCCACATCCTCGCCAACATCTGCTGTCACCTGAGTTTTTGATCTTAGCCATTCTGACTGGTGTGAAGTAAAATCTCAGGGTTGTTTTGATTTGCATTTCCCTGATGACTAAGGATGTTGAACATTTCTTTAGGTGCTTCTCAGCCATTCGAGTTTCCTCAGTTGAGAATTCTCTGTTTAGCTCACTTCCCCATTTTTTGACAGGGTTTTTTAGATCTCTGGAGTCTAGCTTCTTGAGTTCTTTGTATACTTTGGATCTCTGGAGTCTAGCTTCTTGAGTTCTTTGTATCTCCCAGCATCTTAACAATCCAGAAACTAGTTAAAGTCAAGAAGCCCAGTCACCAGCGCTGCCTAGCCAGGGATTCCTCTCTCTGACAATCCTCACACTTCTTGCCATTATCTGTGGTCGAGAAATTTGCCCATTAGCCAAGCATAATGATTGTGCCTGCTCCTATCCCAATATCTGGTCATGCAGCATGAGTAACATGTCTCTGTGTTAAGAGATCAAGATCATGCTTCAACACCCTCTTCACACTCCCAGTTCTGGCAATGCAGGTGGCTGGCCAGCAAAACTTGGTGATTTTCTTCTACCCTTGCACTCTGTTGCTATTTATACTGCCCAATGCCCAGCAGATGTCAAGAATCCCTGACACTAGCCCATCATGGTGAGTTTCACGACCTTGATCTCCCACAGCATCTTTATACTCCCTGACCTAGCTGCTGTCACAAAGCCTGCTGTGCTCCCAAGAAGATCACCTGCCATTACTAATTCACATTTCCTGGCCTAGCTGGGCGTCAACCATATTGATTGCCATCCCAGGCTGATAAGAGCTCAAGATTCTGTCCTGCTGGTGTGATACTAATACTCCAAGGTTCAGTTTGGGGCGAACAACCTGCACTCTGTGGCAGTTTGGTAAGTGCTGATCTGGATACATGTACTTCCAGGGCATCCCCATCATTCCAGGTATAGAATGTCTGATGAATATAGACCATCAGACTATCTTGGCGAGGGAGCAATCCTAGCCTTCCTGCAGGATCCCCACACTTGTGAGCCTAGCCAGGGTAACATAGCTTTCCCTAACGTTAGTCTCATAAGTGATATAAAAATCCTGCCCTTCTGCACAGATACCACACTCCCAGTTCCAACAGGTTTCAAGGAACTGCAGAATTCTTTCTCACTGGTGAGATCCAAAGAACTTTCCCTGCCTAAGGAAATGCCTTGTCTTGCTGGAGTCAGACTGTGTGTCATGCTACCCTGGCGAGATCTCAAATCCTATCCTACTGCTGTCAAAATGCCCCAAGATCTAACTTGTTCCATCTTGCTTAACCTCCATCCAATTCTTGAGTGACCCTGACCTATTATGCTATCCCCATATTCTTAGGAATGGATGATGTTACAGAACCTGGGTACCAGCTCAGACTCATAGATGACAACCCCATTTCTACACTGGAAGGCCTAGCAGGTGTCACACAATTTGCACAGCAGCCTACTTTGGTAAGTTCCAAGAACCTGGCGTGACTGAGGCATCCTGCTACTACTCCCTGGCCTAGCTGGGGACCATCAGAGTGTGTCCCATCACAGCCTAGTGAGAGCTCAATATTGCACAGGTGTCAAACTAGTATTGTCAGGCCTATCTTGAGATGCCCAGCCCAACCCAGCCTGGTAAGTGACCTGGTGCTGTGCACTCATAGAGCATCCTTGCCATCTCTGGCCCCTCTTTTATGACTCCACCCTCCTGCCCCATCTTCAAATTCCCTGACATAGCCTTACTACAGCAGCTCCCAAGACTCCTGTGTGACCCAGTCCCCTGCCCTACTGTACCTGTGCACAATGAGAGACCACAGTCACAAACAGAATATGCACTACTCCAACCAAGTGAGTGACCCTGAAATGACCCTTCCCCATCACTGTCAACTCCCCATGCCAACCTGGGGTTAAAAAAAACCTACATATAACTTAGCCTGTGTGTGACTCCAACCTTTGCCATCTTGTGCCATTCCCACAGTTTGAGTTAGGGTCAAGCTGCCAGCTCACTAGCCTACCCTAATCAAGTGATCAAGAATGATTTCCCCAAAGCCTCACCTGCCTTAACCTTCACCAAGCTCCCATCCTAATATTGTCTCACATAGCCTGAGGATCAGGCATCCATTTTCCATGATCAAAACTACTGCTTCAGCACCTTCCTCACTGTCCTAGGCCTAGTTCAGATGAATCAGATCATTGACCAGTGCAGCCAGTTGGGTCTACAGACTTCTGATCTCAGGCACCATCTCTTCTGCCCAATACCTTGGGAAATCAAAAAGCCTAGACAGTAGCCAAGACTGATGAAATGTCCAGGACTGCTGTGCTGTCTCCCACAAAATCTGGTACTCTGAGAACTAGCTGTTGCCAAAAAGCTTGATGAGTGCCTGCCATAGCTGGAAAAACAAAACCTGTCCTAGACAAAGCCAAACATACAGTGCGCTATCCCAACCTATTGAGAGATCAAGATCCTCTTCTAATAAGCCAAAGCCTAGCTTGAGGTACATGGCCTGCACTAGAACCAAGACTGGTGAATGGTTCAACACATGCAATTCTATGATATCCCTGTACTCCCAGGCATAGAAGTAGACTGACCACCAACCTACCCCAGCTGGTGAGGGAGCAAGACCCTGCCCTCATGTGCCATCTCCATACCCCTAGACCTAGTCCACATACCACAGCTTTCTCACAAGCCAGTCTAATGGGTGATCTAGAATTCAACTCCTTTGAATTGATACTACAATCTTAGATCGAGCTGCTGTCAGTCAACCTGGGCACTACCAATGACTGGTGAGATCTTAAGACTCTAGCCTACTGACCATGGTCATGTCTAGCTGGGGTCAATAAGACTGCACATCCCAGCTTGGTGAGAGCTCAAAAATTCTAGCCTGCTGCTGTCAGTACTCACAAGGCTTAGCTTTACTCATGAAGCTTGTACTCAAGGCATTCTTGTAAGTGAACAGAACTCTTGAACTCTTGTGCTATCCCCACATTGCCAGGCTAAGGTCAAAAAACCTGGGCACAAGCCCAGACTGGTTAAGAGATCAAGCTCCTACCTTCATACACCATCCTCACAAGTTTGCCTGATGTCTTAGTCAGGATGTCTATTGCTGCCATGAAACACCATGACCAAGAAGCAAGTTGGGGAGGAGTTTATTCAGCTTACACTTCCACATTGCTGTTCATCACCAAAGGAAGTCAGGACTAAAACTCACACAGGGCAGGAACCTGGAGGTAGGAGCTGATTCAGAGGGGATAGAGGGTGCTGCTTACTGGATTGCTTCCCCTGGCTTGCTCAGATTGATTTCTTATAGAATGTAGGACCAACAGTCTGAGGATGGCATCACCCACAATGGGCTTGGCCTCCCTCATAAATCACTAATTAAGAAAATGTCCTGCAGGCTTGCCTAACACATGACTCTATAGAGGCATTTTTCTTAATTGAGGTTCCCTTGTCTTAGATGTCTTTAACGTGTGTCAAATTGACATAAAACTAGCCAGCACAACTCTCAAAACATATTTATACTGGCAAGCTGGTTTCATAGACTTTGCACAGCTTCCCAACTTGGTGGGTTCCCAAGAATCTTGCCTGCCTAAGTCATCTTCCAAGCCTCTAACATCCCAGAGCTCAATCAGAATGTGCCCCAGCCCCTCCTCCTTGTGAGAGCTCAAATCCCTACAAGTGTTATGCAATATTTCCAGGCCTAGATTTAGACATACAGCCTGCACTCAAACCCATCCTGGTGAGGGACCAGTGTCTTTTGACTACTAGGACATTGCCACCTTCTCAGGCCCCTCTTGGAGAGAGATCAAGACCCCACCCTTGTGCTCTATCCTGAGGGTTGCAGGAATAGTCCCAGTCCAGAAGCTCCCAGATCAGCCAAGACTCCTTTGTAACCCGGACCCTTGGTCTCCTGCATCTTCTCATGAAGGAAATGAGGTCACAATCACAGGCTGGATGTATGCCACCCCAACCAGGTGACTGACCCACAAACTACTTTTCCCATCATTACCAGACTCCCAAGCCTAACTAGGGTCAAAAAGTCTTGCAAAGCTGAGCCTATGAAAGAGGTTAAGTGCCCAGGTCACTGACCCTGCCCTAGACAGTAATCAAGACTTTCCTTTCCCTGACAAGCCTTAAATTCCTAGACATACCCTGTTGTTAAGCAGCTTTTCTGTCAGCTAGACACACTGTCAATTGTACCACCTGCCTTCACCTACCCACAGTCTCCATGGCAATACTGGATCACCATCCCTCCTGTTCAGTGATCAAGACTCCTGCTCCAGTCTCTTCCTCACACCCCCAGTCTGAGGCCTAGTTTGTGTGAACAATATCACATATGTGGTGTGTCTCCCAGAACCTTGGTCTTTGGTGCTGTCTACTGCCAAATGCCCAGCCGGGGTCATGCAGGCTGGGCAACAAACAGCCCAGCTTGATGAGTGTTCAGAACCATGGTCTCCCTCACCAGCTTCATACTCACAGGCCTAGCCATTCTCACAAAGTCTGCTGAGTTCCCAATAACTTGACTGCCATAGCCTGACTGCAAGCTCTGCTTGTGTCACACTGCCTGTGCACACAGTCCAGTCTTGTGAGTGACCTAGCCCTTCCCTGCTTTTCATGCCAACTTTATACTCCAAGGCCAGCTTAGGGTCACCTGCATACCAGTCTTGCCTTAAGAGTGACTCCGACCCTACACTCCTATACCATCTCCACAGTCCCAGGCCTAGGTAAGAGTCAAGCAGCTTGGGCCAGCACAGCCTAGTGAGTGATCAAGACACCACCCTCACAACCATCTTCACACTCCCAGAATTGTCTTGGGTCATTCATCTCGCCTATTCACTCAGCCTGGTAAGTGTCTCAGAATCTGGCTATTCCACACCATTAAGACATACTCCCAAGACCTAGCATGAGGTAGAAAAGCCTACACAGAGAATGGAGCACGAATATCAGACATACATAATTATACGATTTATATATCTGACTTCTATAAAAAGGGTCCATGAATATCGTGCAATGAATATCTCCTAAACATCTGAAAAAATAAAAGCCAAGAAGAAGAGTTACAAAATGTACTGGAAAGCAGGATGTAGTCGGGAGTGGGAGGATTTTTCACCTCGGTGTGTTTGTAGTACACTGTACTATGGCTCAGAATATGTGTCTCCATGTTACAAGAACCAACTACTACTGAAGAAAAGCCTTGCATTTAATATTTAAGAAACTATTAACACTGAGCTTCAGCTATGTTAGAATATTCAGGGCCATTGTGGTAGGCTTCCTGGGCTCCAGTGGAGACATACTGTCCTGGCTGTTACTGTGTTCTTTCACTGGCGTCTAGGTATCTGGGATTGGTATAACTATAGGTCTAGGTTCCTGTATCTGGTTTTATGCCTGCCTGCTGGGTGGCTGTTTGGTTTCGTGGTTTCTGCTTTCTGCCTGGGTATAGGAAAGTGTGCTGGCCATGTGCTGGCCAGTAGGAAATTTTTATGGACCGGTTTCCCTGACCTGCTCAGCTGGTATGTTCCCAGAGCATGGCTGCTGATGTTGGAGGCATGTTCCCAGAGCATGGCTGCTGATGTTGGAGGCTGAGGTAATGGGATGAGTTGAGGGAAAGGAGGTTGGAGAAGATCTTTGGGATCCACTCAGGATGAGGTCAGAGAGGAAGGGAGACAACAGCAGGTGTTTTGCCATATAGCTGGGATTGAGACCTGGAGGAGTAGAAGGAGGGGTGAAAATCAACAGTCAGACTACCTGCTTCCAGACAAGAATGGCTCTTGGATTAGGTTTTTCTACCCAGAACAACAACAAAAAAGTATCTTTTATATAGGGTTATATGGTTTTTGTTACAATGTTAGAGTTCAAACACAAGTCCTCTCTACCATGCTAGGAAAGTGCTCTCTACCAAGGAGCTATTTCCAAAAACATAGTGATATTGTTGAAGTTAATCGGACACATGTTCCTTTATTGTGTGCATTTCTTTAATGTTAGCCTAAAGGATTCTATAGTTATAGATTTGTGGTAGAGAGTTTGCTGAGTATGTGCTGGATTCCAATCCCTACTAAGAAAAACAGGAGTGGGAACATTCTAATAAGCTTTCAATTTTGAAGGCTGGGCTCCACGCAGTGTCTGCATTTTGGATTGTGATCACCACTGGGCAAAATATTACATATGGATTCTAAAAAAGATTCCAAAAACAAAAATGCTGGGCCAATGAGAAAGCTGAATGGGCAAAAGTGCTTGTGACTGACCCTGACAACCTGAGTTTAACCTCTGGGACCCACATGGTAGAAGGAGAAAACGGATTCATCCAAATTGTCCTCTGACCTCCACATGTCACACACACACACACACACACACACTGAAATAAAAATAAAATAATTTAAATCTTTTCAAAGCTAGATTTCTCAAGGTGACCATCGAGACAACAGGACTCACTAGCAAGTGAGCTTTCTAGTCACGCTTTCTACCCTCATCAGATCTGGAGGCCAAGAAAGGACTCAGCTCAGAACCAACTTGTGGCTCAAATGTATCCCAAAGGTACCATTCTGCTCCAAGCTGCCTGTTTGCCATGCCTCACTTTCCCCCATCCCCAATTCCCGCCCAACGCAAGCCCCGCCCACAGACGTTAGCCAAGAGTGTCCCTCCATCCCCAATTCCCGCCCAAAGCAAGCCCCGCCCACAGACGTTAGACAAGAGTGAATGGGTTACGTTAAGTAATCTAGCACGCCATTGCTAGAGCATTCGAAACGGCTCGTTTCCACACTCGGAGGCTCGAAGCCTCTGTAACTCCAGGGTCTAGTGTCTTCTGCAGAGCTCCAGCCATGGCATATAAGAAATACTACTTCGGTCTTGACTATTACGGTGTGGACTTTTATGAAGAAGAAGTAACATCTGAACTCCAGCAAGGCGGGGCAGCAACATCAGATGGTAGCCACACTGAAGAAGTCTTAGGCATCCTGAAGGAGCTGAGCTACATGAACGCTGTGCTTGACCACAACTACAACCGTCCAATGAAGAGCGACACCCCTGTGAACTCCCAGGAGCCTACACAAGAAGAGGAGGATCCGGTGTTCCGAAAGCCAACCAAGTATTGCCGAAAGCAGTACAAGTTCACTCCCAAACAACTTCTTGAACTAGGCAGGGTTTTTGAAGAAACTCAATACCCGGATGCACTTCAAAGGTTTGTATGTGGCTTACTTAGCAGCTATTCCAGGGCTTTAGGTTCAGTTCCTCCTTCCTGACTCTCCTTAGTTATTTTGTGTCTTAAAGACCAAACCTAGAGCTCCTGCCACAGACAGGTTCTGTACCACTGAGCTACTCTTTTTTAAAGCCTCTATTCCTCTGACACAGAACATGAGCTACATAGACAGGCCTAGGCAGTACTGCACTCTAGCCCAGCCAGTTTTTTAAACTGCTGATTCTTCTGCCTCAGCCTCCTCCTCAGCAGCTGAAATTTCAGTTGTGTCTGCTGGTCTTGACTCTCTTCCTTACTGGTGGGAGTGAGCAGGATACCTTGTGGGAACCAAAGTCAAAGTTTTTTTGCGTAAAAGCTTTTTTGTGTGTAAACCAAGTTTAAAATGATCATTGGTCACTTGCTTGGTTTGCTTTAACTTTAGAATATTCCTAAATCATAAAAATCTAACACTCTTGGTCTGAACAATGTTTTTAATTCTGAATTCAGCGTCATGGAATGTTTTCAAGTTGCTTTGGGAAATCAGAATACTCCTTGTGTTGACAAACCAAAATCCCGTGTCCCCTTTAAATAACCGCCATTTCTTCTCCTGATCCTCAACTACCACTATTCTAAATTTCCATCCTCTGAATTAGACGGATGTGGGTACTTCACATGAGGGGCCACTTAAAGAAATGTTTGGCCCATTATCTGCCCCTTTCTGGCTATTAATTGTATTTCACTTAGGCTACTGTCCTCAAGGTTCATCATTGTGCTCAAATATGGGGCAAAATTTCTGCTTTTCCAAGGACAAATGATGTTCTCAAGGCACCTTTGCATAGATACTGTGTGTTTTCTTTTATCACCCTCTGCGGAAGGAGATCTGGTTGGGTTGCTGTGCATGATTAGACAGAATAACTTAGTTGCTTTGTGTACATGTACATATGTGGGCAGCATAAATGAAAGTCAAGAAACAAATTGAGTGATCCAGGTTCTCTCCCACAATATGTGTGGTAGGGATGACACTTGGGTTGTTAGGCTTGGCCAGCAACTGTCTTTACCCACTGAGCCATCTCGCCAGCTTAAAAAATCCCCCCTTTAAACCTTGGATTTTTTCAGTCTTTTGGAGTGTATACCTAGAATCAGAATTGTTGGGTTCAATAATTTGATGCCCATAGTTTAAAAGAACCGCCTGCTACAAAATTTGATGTTACATCTCAGAGAGTATGATTTGCTAGTGTTTCCAGGGCCTCACTAAGGCATGTTATTTTCTGAATGTTGTCAAATAGCTACCCTTCTAGATGTGAGGAAGCAGCACCAGCCTTATATTTGCATTTTTTAACTTATGAGTTATTAAGCACCTTTTCTTGTGCTTAAGGCCATCAGGACCTATCATTCTGGGTCAAACATTTCCTTAAGTCTTTATTTATTGATATGGTTTAATATATATGTGAAGTTCAGAGGATAATTTATGCAAGTTGCTTCTCTTTCTCCTTCTCCTTCCACCTTGTTGGTTCTAGGGATAGAACTCAGGTGATCAGGTTTGGTAGCAAATGCTTTTACCCACTGAACATTTTTGCATGTTTTAAAATATGTCTCTGTTGGGGGTTACTCACTTGCAAATATTTTGTCTGATTGAACTGTTGCCTTTTATCTCAATCATTTTCTTTTATATACAGAAGTTTTAGGGTTTGATCGTGTCTAATTGCATGTATTTTGCATGTATCACCTGTATCAGGCCCTTGAAGTTGTACATAAAATTTCATCAAAATCATCTTCAGGAGAATGGAGTGCTTTCATGTATCTGCAGTGATATAGCATACGTGTAGAAAGTGTATGCCACTAACTGAGGCTGCTGGTGCAGTCCTATAATCTGAGATGCATAGGTGCCTAAAGCAGGGTGTGCAAGTACCATGTCAGCCAGGCTGGAGAGAAAGTCTAAGGTCTGGCTATGAAACTTGAGAAGACACAATTTCAAAATAGAATATACAAAGATCTGGGGATATAGCACCTGCCAAGCATGTCCAAGATCCCATGTTCAATCCTCAGTGCCATAAAACATGTGTAAATTGAGCAGTATGTATTTAGACATTGTTGTTATTTATCAATGTGAGCATTAACCATTTTTCAGATTGTAGAGATATTAAAAATCTTCTAATTTGTGAGAAAGAGTAACCACCTCTAAACTACACTCTTTCTAAGAATTACAAAGAAAGTGTACTTGGGGAGATGTGAATGGATATACCAAACTTTAAAACATGCACAGAACCAACTGGAGAGGTGACTCACCAGTTCCAAGAACTGGCTACTCCTCCAAAGGACCTGAGTTCAAGTCCTAGCAGCCACATGGTGGCACACAATCATCAGTAACTCCAGTTCCAAGGCATCTTGATGCCTCTTCTGACCTGTATGGGCATCAGGAATGTGAGTGTTGCAGAAACATACATGCAAACACATAGACACACACACACACGCACACACACACACACGCCCAAAGTTTAAAGCATGCACAGACCATATAAATTGTGCTTAAATTTACCCCTAACACCAAATATTAAAGCCTGATGCTTTTCTCTCCACAGGAAAAAGCTTGCAAATCTCATCAATGTAGAAGAATACACTGTGAAGGTCAGTCCATCTATAACAGAACTGTAGCCAGGCACTTCATCTCAAACCTGCTTCAAGACATGAACAGTCTTAGCTTAAACATTGGGAAGTTGCTGTATTTTTGCTTATCTACTTTAAACTGGCAAATGAGATTTGAACTAAGGGATATTTAGGAGTGAAAACTGGGAAAGATGGTGGGAGGAGCTCCAGCTGGAGTTTCTTTCCCGTTAGTGAACAAAACATAATTTTCTAAGTAAACGTGAAAGCAAACTGTTCTGCTTCTCCTATTCTCTATGCAAAAGGAATTGTGCTTATGTTTATATGTAGCTAATGAAGGTATAAATATGCACATATATCAGTCATACCACATGGGCATGTACCAAAATTAATATTCAGCTCCTTATGATAGCAGTATCTTTCAGGGGTATTTCTATGTGGAGTCAAGCTAGAATTCCAAGTGACTTTGTCAATGTTCAAAAAAGTAAGCACGTGGCAGAGCTGGAAATCTGGGGCTATCCATGCCTTTTAGAGCTGAGCAGATTATGAGTTTCAAGTGTTGAGCATTCAGTTACAGGATTTGCATTTACACTGATGTGTTTTTATTTTTGCTTACATGTGATTGTTCATTTGTGATGCCCTAGTTCTTTCTTTTGGAATAAGGATGTTTAAATAGATAACTTGTTTTGTTTTGTTTTTAATTTCAGAGGAGCTCACAATTAAGATACTTGGACTTTAAAGCCTTGGAATTTTAAAAACTTTGGTATTTCTAAAGTTATACTATATTTTTATTATGATATTATCCTGAGATTTTGGGGACCAGGGATGAAATGTTATGGCTTATAGTAATGTGTTTGTATATCAAGTTGACAAGGAGTGTATTATGATGTTTGGTTTTTAAATGTCAGCTTGACCTAATCTAAAGTTACCTGGAAAAAGAGTCTTAATGAGGAGATGTGTAGATTGAATTAGCTGGTGAGATGTCTGTCTGGGTTGTCTTGTTTGTTAGTTACTATAAAAGGACCAAGCCTGTTGGGGGAAGCACCATTTCCTTGGTTTGTGGCACTGGCTTTTATGAGAGTAGAGAAGCTAGCTGAACTGTAGCAAGTGAGCTAGAGTCTATGATTTCTGTGCTCTTAATTGTGGATGTGATGATTTAAGTGTCTGCCTTAACTTCCCCTTCCAGGTCTGTAACCTGGAACTGTAAGTCAAATGAACCCTTTCTTCCATAAGTTGCTTTTTCTTAGGTTATTTTGTCCCAGCCATAGAAATGAAACTTGAATACATGTTGTTGTTGTTGTTGTTGTTGTCGTTTGTGGTGGTGGTGGTGGTGGTTTATGGTGGTGGTGGTGGTGGTGGTTTATGGTGGTGATGGGATGGAAACCAAGAACTCACATGATGTAGGCACATTCTTCACCCTGGATAATACTTGCTGTTTTGTAAAGGATGTAATTATAAACTAGATTTTTCTGTAAGGGAGAGAATATTAGTAACATGAAGTTGAGTGGTGTGTTTTGCCATCATAACATTAGCTACTTACTATGCTAAGCCAATGTTTCTGTTGCTCTGATTTCAGATTTGGTTCAACGATCAAAGAGCCAAACTTAGGAAAACTCCGAAGGCATTGCCATGCACAAACATACTACCCAATAAACAGAACAGCTTTCCCCTGAAGGTTTTGAAAGAAACCAAGAATGTTGTTGTTCTTCAGGAGCCACATGTGGATGAGTTTTTCTGCTGTCAGCCACATGTTGGCCATCCAAATTGGCAGTGACAGCATTATCTCTTTATACAAATTAGCAATAAAGAGTAGAAATCTCTAAACAGTTGCTTCAGTTGCCCTCTTTTT
>JADRCH010007229.1:0-17271 GCA_019843965.1 Rhynchomys soricoides
TTATTTGGTTCTCTGGGGTCTACTTTCTTGAGTTCTTTGTATATATTCGATATTAGCCCACTATCAGATGTAGGGTTGGTAAAGATCTTTTCCCAATCTGTGGGTTGCAATTTTGTCCTATTGACAATGTCCTTTGCCTTACAGAAGCTTTTCAATTTTATGAGGTCCCATTTGTCTATTGTTGCTCTTAAAGCATAAGCCATTGTTGTTCTGTTCAGAAAGTTTTCCTCTGTGCCCAAGTACTCAAGGCTCTTCCCTACTTTTTCTTCTGTTAGATTCAGTGAATCTGGTTTTATGTGGAGGTCTTTGATCCATTTGGACTTGAGCTTTGTGCAAGAAAATAGGCATGGATCAATTTGCATTCTTCTACATGCAGATGGCCAGTTGAATCAGCACCATTTATTGAAAATGCTGTCTTTTTTCCACTGAATGGTTTTAGCTTCTTTGTCAAAGATCAAGTGACCAAAGGCAAAAAAGCCAGAATAGTGAAAACAATTCTTCTTCTTCTTCTTCTTCTTCTTCTTCTTCTTCTTCTTCTTCTTCTTCTTCTTCTTCTTCTTCTTCTTCTTTTTTCTTTTGATCCCGAATTGCTTTACTGTTTATTCAAGTATAAAAAAATGGTAAGAAAGAGAAATCATCCATTATATATAACACATATCAGACCCTTTTTGGGTTTACCAGGCCTCTATCACAAGGTAATTATGAAACTGAAGTATTGATAGGAAATATGATAGAAGCTTAAGAATTTTATTTAAAAACACCATGCAAGTAACATCGATTTTTTTAAAATTGTGCATAAAATTTTATCTAGTAAACTTATTTCTAGGAATTTATGTTGACAAAAATATGTATGTACTGTGGGATATCTATCACAATATTATATACAATGGTGAATTATGAGAAACATGTTAAAATTAAATAAAGAAGTAATGAATTATGAATTTACTTGTAGACATGTCTATAATAATTAAAAATGCTATTTTCTAGGCTAAAACTTTAAAAGCCAATATAATTATCATCTTATAATTTCACATTTAATTATGATTAAAATAAATTAAATCACTTTGTAAAAGCATTACACAATTGGCAATTATTTCTGACAGATCAACTCTTAGAGTTTTATAGGCCATTCATTTTTTCTCCTTTGAAATGACAAAGAAAAGTTAACTTCAATCAAAATAGTACACAACCTAATCTCGTAAATCACACATTTAATGTTACTTGTTTTCAGTAGGCTTTGAAAACCTTACTACTGTCACACTCAGCTAGAAATAAGTTGACAACTCCTGACTAAATTCGGAGAAAATAAATAATTGTCTTCTAAAATATACAGGACTCACCTCCCTAATGTGACCAAAAAATTCAAATGCCTCCAAGTCTCTCCCTTGAAGATATGTTGGCTTCACTCTGAGCAAAGAGCAACATTCCTTTGCGTTTCCCAAGGCCATTAGACTGAGATTCATCAGATACCTATAACACTTGCTGAAGTTACCCCTTAAATATTTCTATTTGACCAGTATGAAGTGCCCTTCCTTATCTTTTTTGATAACTTTTGGTTGAGAGTTGATTTTATTTGATATTAGAATGGCTACTCCAGCTTTTTTCTTGGGATAATTCACTTGGAAAATTGTTTTCCAATCTTTTATTCTGAGGTAGTGTCTGTCTTTGTAACTGATGTGCATTTACTGTATGTAGCAAAATGCTGGGTACTGTTTACATATCCAGTTTGTTAGTCTATGGCTTTTTATTGGGGGGAATTGAATCCACTGATGTTAAGAGGAATTAAGGAAAAGTGAATGTTGCTTCCTGTTATTTTTTTATCTTATTTTTATGTTAGTGTAGCTATCTTCTTTTGGGTTTGTTGAAAGGAGATAACTTTCTTGCATTTTCTAAGGTGTAGTTTCCCTCCTTGTGTTGGTGTTTTCTGTCCGTTATCTTTTGTAGGGCTGGATTTGTGGAAAGATATTGCATAAATTTGGTTTTGTCATGGAATATCTTGTTTTCTCTGCCTATGGTAATTGAGAGTTTTGTTGGGTATAGTAGCCTGGACTGGCAGTTGTGTTTTCTTAGGGTCTGTATGACATCTGCCCAGGATCTTCTAGCTTTCACAGTCTCTGTTGAGAATTATTGTATAATTTTAATAGGTCTGCCTTTATATATTACTTGACCTTTTTCCCTTACTGCTTTTAATATTCTTTCTTTGTTTAGTGCATTTGGTGTTTTGATTATTATGTTATGGGAGGAATTTCTTTTCTGGTCAAGTCTATTTGGAGTTCTGTAGGTTTTTTGTATGTTCATGAGTATCTCTTTCTTTAGGTTAAGGAAGTTTTTTTCTATAATTTTGTTGAAGATATTTACTAGCCCTTTATGTTGGGAATCTTCCCTCTCTTCTATACCTACTATCCTTAGGTTTGGTCTTCTCATTGTGTCCTGGATTTCCTCAGTGTTTTGGGTTAGGATCTTTTTGCATTTTGCCTTTTCTTTGACTGTTGTATCAATGTTTTCTATGGTATCTTCTGCACCTGAGATTCTCTCTTCTATCTTTTGTATTCTTTTGGTGATGCTTGCATGTATGGCTCCTGTTTTCTTTCTTAGGTTTTCAATCTCCTGGGTTGTCTCCTTTTGTGATTACTTTATTGTTTCTGTTTCCATTTTTAGATCCTGGATGGTTTTGTTCAATTCCTTAACCTGTTTGGTTACGTTTTCCTGTAATTCTTTAAGGGATGTTTGTGTTTCCACTTTAAGAACTTCTAGCACTTTACCTGTGTTCTCCTGTATTTCTTTAAGGGACTTATTTATGTCCTTTTAAAAGTCCTCTATCACTCAGGGACTGAGAAAAAGCCGGGAGGTAAGAGCCTGCCTGCCTCCACCTGTGGCCAGAAACCCTGCCTGGCCCACCAGGCCTCCATATACAAGCAGTACAGAGAGAAAGCTACCTGCCCACTTGTTCAGGGGAGCCAGTTGGAGGTGGGCTCCAGATGCAGGATCTGAAGAACAGCTGGAAGAGAGAACTGGTCTCCCAGGTTTATTGACATCTGAGCTTGAAGGAAAGACAAGCCATAGTCAGAGAGAGAAAGGTAACACAGGTTAACAAGTGGAAGCCCTTAAAGAGGACACACAAAAATCCCTTGAAGAATTACAGGAAAACACAATCAAACGAGCAGAAATACAGGAAAGCACAATCAAACAAATGAACAAAACCATTCAGGAATAAAAAACAGAAATAGAAACAATAAAGAAATCACAAAGGGAGACAACCCTGGAGTTAGAGAACATAGGAAAGAAATCAGGAGTCCTAGATGCAAGCATCACCAACAGAATACAAGAGATGGAAGAGAGAATCTCAGGTGTGGAAGATATCATAGAAAACATGGACACAACAGTCAAAGAAAACACAAAATGCAAAAAGCTCCTAACTCAAAACATCCAAGATATCCAGGATGCAATGAGAAGACAGAACCTGAGGATAATAGGTATAGAAGAGAGTGAAGACTCCCAACTTAAAGGACCAATAAAGATCTTCAACAAAATTATAGAAGAAAACTTCCCTAACCTAAAGAAAGAGATGAACATAAATATACAAGAAGCCTACAGAACACCAAATAGACTGGAGCAGAAAATAAATTTCTCCTGTCACAATATAGTCAAAACACCAAATACACAAAACAAGGAAAGAATATTAAAAGCAGAAAGGGAAAAGGGGCAAGTAACATATAAAGGCAGACCTATCAGAATTACACCAGACTTTTCACCAGAGACTATGAAAGCTAGGAGATCCTGGGCAGATCACATACAGACTCTAAAAGAACACAAATGCCATCCCAGGCTGCTATACCCAGCAACACTCTCAGTAATCATAGATGGTGAAACCAAAATATTCTACAACAAATCCAAATTTGCACAGTATGTCTCCACAAACCCAGCCCTACAAAGAATAATACTTGGGAAACGCCAACTCAAGGAGGGAAACTACACTCAAGAAAAAGGAAGAAAGTAATCTTTCAACAAACTCAGAAGAAGATAGCCACACAAACAATATAAGCAACATCAAAAATAACAGGAAATAACAATCACTATTCTTTAATATCTGTTAACATCAATGGTCTCAACTCCCCAATAAAAAGACACAGACTGACAGACTGGATCCATAAACAGGACCTAGCATTTTGCTGCATCCAGGAAATGCACCTCCGTGTTAAAGACAAACCCTACTTCCGAGTAAAGGGCTGGAAAACAATTTTCCAAGCAAATGGCCCCAAGAAACAGGCTGGAGTAGCCATTCTAATATCGGATAAAATTGACTTTCAACCAAAATTCATCAAAAAAGATGAAGAAGGACACTTCACACTCATCAAAGGAAAAATCTACCAAGAAGAACTCTCTTTTTTGAACATCTATGTCCTGAATGCAAGAGCTCCCACTTTCATAAAACAAACTCTACTAAAGCTCAAAGCACACATTGCACCTCACACAATAATAGTGGGAGACTTCAACACCCCACTATCAACAATGGACAGATCTGGGAAACATAAACTAAACAGAGACACAGTGAAACTAACAGAGGCTATGAACCAAATGGTTTTAACAGATATCTATAGAACATTTCATCCTGCATCAAAAGAATATACCTTCTTCTCAGCACCTCATGGTACCTTCTCCAAAATTGATCATATAATTGGTCACAAAACAAACCTCAACAGATATAAGAAGATTGAAATAATCCCATGCCTCCTATCAGATCACCACGGATTAAGGTTGGTCTTCAATGACAAAAGCAACAACAGAAAGCCCACATACACATGGAAGCTGAACAGTGCTCTGCTTAATGATAACTTTGTCAAGGAGGAAATAAAGAAGGAAATTAAAGACTTCCTAGAATTCAATGAAAATGAAAATACAACTTACCCAAACCTATGGGACACAATGAAAGCAGTGTTAAGAGGAAAACTCATAGCTCCGAATGCCTCCAAAAAGAAACTGGAGAGAGCATATACTGACAGCTTAACAGCACATCTGAAAGTTCTGGAACAAAAAGAAGCTAATACACCCAAGAGCAGTAGAAGACAGGAAATAATCAAATTAAGGGCTGAAATAAACCAAGTAGAAACTAAAAGAACTATGCAAAGAAGCAACAGAACCAACAGCTGGTTCTTTGAGTAAATCAACAAGATAGATAAACCCTTAGCCAGACTAACCAGAGGGATGAGAGACAGTATCCAAATTAACAAAATTAGAAGTGAAAATGGAAATATAACAACAGACACTGAGGAAATTAAAAAAATCATCAGAGCCTACTACAAAAGCCTATATGCAACAAAATTGGAAAATCTGGAGGAAATGGACAAGTTTCTAGACAGATACCAAATACCAAAGTTAAATCAGGATCAGATAAACCATCTAAACAGCCCCATAACCCCCAAAGAAATAGAAGCAGTCATTGACAGTCTCCCAACCAAAAAAAAAAAAGCCCAGGACCAGATGGGTTCAGTGCAGAATTCTATCAGACCTTCAAAGAAGACCTAATACCAATACTTTTCAAGGTATTCCATAAAATAGAAATGGAAGGAACACTACCCAATTCATTCTATGAGGCCACTGTTACACTGACACCAAAACCCCACAAAGACCCAACAAAGAAAACTTCAGACCAATTTCTCTTATGAATATCGATGCAAAAATACTCAATAAAATTCTTGCAAGCCGTATCCAAGGACACATCAAAACGATCATTCACTATGATCAAGTAGGCTTCATCCCTGGGATGCAGGGATGGTTCAATACCCGGAAATCCATCAATGTAATCCACTACATAAACAAACTCAAAGAAAAAAACCACATGGTCATTTCTTTAGATGCTGAAAAAGCATTGGACAAAATTCCACCTCCCTTCATGATAAAAGTCTTGGAAAGATCAGGAATTCAAGGAACATACCTAAACATAGTAAAAGCAATATATAGCAAACCAGTGGCCAACATCAAACTAAATGGAGTGAAACTCGAAGCAATCCCACTAAAATCAGGGACTAGACAAGGCTGCCCTCTCTCTCCCTACCTATTCAATATAGTACTTGAAGTTCTAGCTAGAGCAATCAGGCAACAAAAGGAAATCAAAGGGATACAATTTGGAAAGGAAGAAATCACTATTTGCAGATGATATGATGGTATACTTAAGTGACCCGAAAAACTCCACCAGAGATCTGCTACAGCTGATAAACAACTTCAGCAAAGTGACTGGATACAAAATTAACTCAAGCAAATCAGTAGCCTTCCTATACTTGAAGGATAAACAGTCTGAGAAAGAAATTATGGAAATGACACCTTTCACAATTGTCACAAACAATATAAAATATCTTGGTGTGACTCTAACCAAACAAGTGAAAGATCTGTATGACAAGAACTTCAAGTCTCTGAAGAAAGAAATTGAAGAAGACCTCAGAAGATGGAAAGATCTCCCATGCTCTTGGATTGGCAGGATTAACATAGTTAAAATGGTCATCCTGCCAAAAGCAATATACAGATTCAATGCTGTCCCCCTCAAAATCCCAACTCCATTCTTCATAGACCTAGAAAGAGCAATTCTCAAATTCATATGGAATAACAAAAAACCCAGGATAGCAAAACCTATCCTCAACAATAAAAGTTCTTCTGGGGGAATCAGCCTCCCTGACCTCAAGCTGTACTACAAGGCAGTAGTGATAAAAACTGCATGGTATTGGTACAGTGACAGGCAGATAGGTCAATGGAATAGAATTGAAGACCCAGAAATGAACCCACACACTTATGATCACTTGATCTTTGACAAAGGGGCTAAAACCATACAGTGGAAAAAAACCCAGCAGCTTCAACAAATGGTGCTGGCTCAACTGGCGGTCTACATGTAGAAGATTGCGAATTGATCCATTCCTATCTCCCTGTACAAAGCTCAAGTCCAAGTGGATCAAGGACCCTCACATAAAACCAGATACACTGAATCTAATAGAAGAGAAAGTGGGGAAGAATCTCGAACACTAGGTCACAGGGGAATTGTTCCTGAACAGAACACCAATGGCTTGTGCTCTAAGATCAAGAATTGACAGATGGGACCTCAGAAAATTATAAAGCTTCTGTAAGGCAAAGGACACTGTGAATAGTGCAAAACGGCAACCTACAGATTGGGAAAAGATCTTTATCATTCCTACATCAGATAGAGGGCTAATATCCAAAGTATACAAAGAACTCAAGAAGCTAGACACCAGCGATCCAAATAACCCTATCAAAAAATGGGGAAGTGAGCTAAACAGAGAATTCTCAACTGAGGAAACTCGAATGGCCGAGAAGCACCTATAGAAATGTTCAACATCCTTAGTCATCAGGGAAATGCAAATCAAAACAACCCTGAGATTTCACCTTACACCAGTCAGAATGGCTAAGATCTAAAACTCAGGTGATAGCAGATGTTGGCGAGGATGTGGAGAAAGAGGAACACTCCTCCATTGCTGATGGGAATGCAAGATGATACAACCTCTCTGGAAATCAGTTTGGCGGACCCTCAGAAAAATGAACATAATACTACTTGTGGACCCAGCTATTCCACTCCTGGGCATATACCCAGAAGATGCTCCAACATGTAATAAACACACGTGTTTCACTATGTTCATAGCAGCCATATTTATAATAGCCAGAAGCTGGAAACAACCCAGATGTCCCCCCACAGAGGAATGGATACAGAAAATGTGGTACATTTACACAATGGAATACTACTCAGCTATTAAAAACAATGACTTCATGAAATTTGTAGACAAATGGATGGATCTTGAAAATATCATCCTGAGCGAGGTAACGCAGTCACAAAAGAATGAACATGGTATGTACTCACTGTTAAGAGGTTATTAGCCCAAAAGTTTGAAATACCCAAGAGTCACTTTGCAACAACAGTAGTTCTGAGTGTGACATCCCAAATGGAGGGCTTGGAGAAAGGACTGAAGGAGCTGAGGGAGTGTGCAGCCTCAGGGAGGTAGCAACAGTGGCAACTGGCTTGACCCCCTGATAGTTCTGGAGACTGATCCACCAACTAAAGAATACACATGGAGAGACCCATGGTGCTGGCCACAAATGCGGCAGAGGAGGGTCTTGTTATCCATCAGGGGGAGGAGAGACCCTTGGGCGTGAGGGTGTTAGATCCCCCAGTATAGGAGAATGACAAGGAAGAAAGACGAGAGTGGGTGGGTTGGTGGGAGGGTGGGTTCGACAATATCCCCATATTGACAGGGGGAAGGCGGAGGGAATGGGGAGGTTCCAAAGGGGAGATCTGAAACATTGGAAATGTAAATAAAATATGAAAATTAAAAAAAAAGAAAATTAGTAATCTACAATAAAACAAGCAATTCCACTGGGGGGGGGAACAAAAACAAAAAAAAAAAAACCAAAAAAACAAATGTCCACAGCGTTGGTATTCACAAAAGCCAAAGGTAGAAAGAAGAAAAATGTCCATCAACAGATATGGGAGGTAGTGGCGCACGCCTTTAATCTCGGAACTGGGGAGGCAGAGGCAGGTGGATTTCTGAGTTCGAGGCCAGCCTGGTCTACAGAGTGAGTTCCAGGACAGCCAGAGCTATACAGAGAGACCCTGTCTTGAAAAACAAAACAAACAAACAAAAAAAAGAAAGAAAGAAAGAAAGAAACAAAGAAAGAAACAAAGAAAGAAAGAAAGAAAAACCGATACCAAACCAAACATGATAAACAACATGATATATATTGGTACAACAGACCATGATCCACTTTTTAAAAGGGAATTTTGACACTTGTTACAGTATGGATGAACCATGAAGATGCTCTGCAGAGTAAAGAAGCCCTCCCTTCCGCAAAGGATAAATATCGTCTAACGCCATGGACTTGAGGTTCCTAGAGTAGTCAGACTGAGAGAGGCAGACGAGAAAATGGCGACTGGGCTGGAGAATACAACGTCAGTGTGAAATGAGAGCAGGATTTCATCTGGGAAAGAGGAGACGATTCTGCAGAAGAACGGTGGTGGTGGCTGCACAAAATCGTGAATACCGTCGATGTTATTGAATTATGTCCCTGAGAACAGCTAAAATGGTATCTTTATCTTGTGTGTATTTTACCAAAATAAAAAAAGTATGGACTTTAATCTCCATTAGTCTATAAAGTTAATTAAATCATATTAATAACATAAAAAAGTCATCTATCATCTTCTCCAAGATAAATTATTTTGTATTTTATAACTTAAAAGCAGCTAGTAGTACATTTCTGAAATAGAGCAGGAGACCAAAACATTTTTTGAAAGAGAATAAATATATAAAGAGAGACTGGTTGTTTTAGTTTCAGTGTGCTGATTAGATTATTTATTTTGTGAGTGGATGTGATGCAATACATATTCAGGTGTTTCGTGTGTGAATAAGAGTGGAATATAGATTTCTTTGGCATTATTAAATCTATGATGTCTGAACATGGTATGTATTCACTGTAAGTGGTTATTAGCTCAAAAGTTTGACATACCCAAGAGTCACTTCGCAGCAATAGTAGGGCTGAGTGTGAGGTCCCAGATGGAGGACTTGGAGAAGGGACTGAAGGAGCTGAGGAAGTTTGCAGCCCCAGGGAGGCAGCAACAGTGGCAACTGGACTGACCCCCCGATACTCCTGGAGACTGGATCACCAACCAAAGAATACACATGGAGGGACCCATGGTGCTAGCCACATATGTGGCAGAGGAGGGTCTTGTTAGCCATCAGGGTGAAGAGAGGCCCTTGGGCCTGAGAGTGTTAGATCCCCCAGTAGCGGAGAATGTCAAGGAGGGAAGACGAGAGTGGGTGGATGGGTGGGTGGGGGAATACCCCCATAGCGGCAGGGGGAGGGGGAAGGAAATGGGGAGGTTCCAAAGGGGAGATCTGGAAAGGGGAAACATTTGAAATGTAAATAAAATATGAAAAATAAAAATAAAATAAAATAAAAAAAAATCTATGATGTCTTTTCTATAATGGACAATTCAAGTATGAAAGAAAAACACTTTGATATAGCTTAGCTTGTTTCATTGTGCTGTTGACATGCAGAAGAGTATATTTTTGCATATAGAGGTGTTTTGCAATTTATGTATACAAGAAATTGTAGGCATTAAAATATTTTATTGATTTAAAAAAATTCCTCTATCATCATCATGAGAAGTGATTTTAGATCCAAATCTTGCTTTTCCGGTGTGATGGTGTATCCAGGATTTGACTGTGGTGGAAGAATTGGGTTCTGATGATGCCAGGTAATCTTGTTTTTTTGCTTATGTTCCTCGGCTTGCCTCCTGCCATCTGGTTATCTCTAGTGCTTCCTGTACTCTCTTTATCTGACTGGAGCTGGTCCTTCCTGTGATCCTGGTTGTGTCAGAGCTCCTCAGAGACTAGCTGTACCTGGGATTCTGGGATTCTAGGATCCTGTGATCCTGAGATCCTGGGTGTGACAGAGCTCCTGGGAGTCAAGCTGCCTCTTCAACCTTGAGATCCTGGTGTGACCAAGCTCCTGTGATCCTGTGATCCTATGATCCTGGGCGTATTAGAGCACCTGGAGGTTGAGCTTTCTCTGGTTGTTGTGGGACTGGCTGAGGAGTTTGCACTCAAGGTGCAGGGCACTGGCCCCGACTAGAAAGAGCCCATGCCACTTGTCCAGCAGGGTTCCTGGGTCCCTGAATTCCTCTGGTCCCTGTCTGGTGTTGGGATAGATGTGTTCTCCTCAGCTCTGATCCTATGATCCTGGGTGTGTTAGAGCACCTGGGAGAGGAGCTTCTTCTGGGTGTTGTGGGGCAAAACCAGTTCTTAACTATAAAAGAACTTCTGGGTGAATCATCATCCCTGACCTCAGGCTATACTATAGAGCAGAG
The DNA here is from genome assembly GCA_019843965.1 of Rhynchomys soricoides. Classification (NCBI taxonomy): domain Eukaryota; kingdom Metazoa; phylum Chordata; class Mammalia; order Rodentia; family Muridae; genus Rhynchomys; species Rhynchomys soricoides. The sequence continues at coordinate 10,859 of JADRCH010007229.1, forward strand.
GTAAAAACTTTATGGTATGGGTACAGAGACAGACACATTGATCAATGGAATGGAATTGAAAACCCAGAAATAAAACCACAGAATTACATACACTTGATCTTTGACAAAGAAGCCAAAAATATATAATGGAAAAAAGAAAGCACCTTCAATAAATGGTGCTTGTCTAACTAGCAGTCTGTATGTAGAAAAATGAAAATAGATCCTTATTTTTCACATTGCACAAAGCTCAAGTCCAAGTGGATCAAGGACCTCACATAAAACTTGATACACTGAATTTAATAGAAGAGAAATTGGGAAAGAATACTGAACTCATTGGCATAAGGGGAAATTTCCTAAACAGAACTCCAGTGGCTCACACTCTAAGATCAAGAATTGATAAATAGGACCTCATGAGATTGGAAAGTTTTTGTAAGGCAAAGGACATGGTCAATAGGACAAATCAGCAACCTACAGATTGGAAAAAACTTTAGCAATCCCACATCTGATAGAGGGCTAATATAAAAATTATATAAAGATCTCAAGAAACTAACCACCAAAAAACCACACAACCCAATCAAAAAATGGGGTATAGAACTAAACTGAGAATTCACAACAGAGGAATCTCGAATGGCTGAGAAACACTTAAAGAAATGTTAAACATCCTTAGTCATCAGGAAATTCAAATCAAAACAACCCTGAGATTCCACCTCACACCAGTCAGAATGGCTAAGATCAAAACCTCAGATGACAGCACATGTTGTGGAGGATGTGGAAAAAGAGGAACACTCCTCCATTGCTGGTGGGATTGCAAGCTGGTACAACCACTCTGGAAATCTATCTGGAGATTCCTCAGAAAATTAAAAACAGATTTGCCTGAAGACCCAGCTATACCACTCTTGGAAATATACCCAAAAGATGCCCCACCATGCCACAGGGGCACATGCAGAAGAATGGATACAGAAAATGTGGTTCATTTACACAATGCAGCACTACTCAGCTATTAAGAACGAGGACATCCTGAGTTTTGCAGTCAAATGGATGGAAGTAGAAAACATAATCCTGAGTGAGGAACTCAGACCCCAAAGACATGCATGGCATGTCACTCACTGACAAATATTAACCAAAAAAGTACAGAATACGCAGGATACAATCCACAGAACACAAAAAGGTTAACAAGTGGAAGAGCCCAAGTGAGGATGCCTCAATCACACTTGGGAAGGAGAAGGAAAGCATTCACAGGAGGGGGGAGGGAGGGAGGAATGTGGGTGGAAAAGGGGTCAAGGAGATGAAGAGGGGAACATGATCAGGAATTTGGGGGAGGGAGGACTGAAGCCCTGAGGGGTAGCAGAAAGAGTGGAAACAGGCAACTTCAGAAAGTAGGAGGTGGGGGATACCCTCCAGAATGTACCAGAGATCTAGGAGGTGAGAGACTTTCAGGACTCAAAGGGAGGGACCCTAGATAAAATGCCCTACAGTGGGGAGAGGGAACTTGTAAAGTTTACCTCCAGCAGAAAGACAAGGCATCAAGTGAGGTATGGGGTTGTCATCCCACAGTCAAAACCACTGACACGTAACTGTTCCTGTCTGAAAGAACTGCAGGGACAAAAATGGAGAAGAGCCTGATGAAAAGGAGGCCCATCCACAGGCCCAAATTGGGATCCAGCTTGACGGGAGGCCAGAAGGCGACACTATTACTTAGGTTATGGATGCTCACAAACAGGGGCCTATCATGACTGCTCCCTGAAAGACCCAACAAGCAGCTGAGAGTGTCTCATGCAGATATTTACACCCGACGAATTAACAGAAGCTGCTGACCCCTGTGGTTGAATTATGGAAAAGGTGGATGAAGCTGAGGAGTAGGGTGACCCTGCAGGAGGACCAGCAGTCTCAATTCACCTGGACCCCCGAGATCTCTCATACACTGGGTCACCAATCAGGCAGCAAACACCAGTTGATATGAGGCCCCTAACACATGTACAGCAGATGACTGCCGGGTCTGGACTCAGTCAGAGAAGATCCACCTAACCCTCAAGAGTCTGGAGGCCCCAGGGAGTAGGAAGGTCTGGTGGGGTGGAGGTGGGAGAGTGGGGACATCTTTATGGAGATGTGGGGAGGAGGTATGGGATGTCGAACGATCAGAGGATGAACCCGGAAGGGATAAAATCTGGACTGTAAAAAAATTAAAATAAATAAAGAAAAAAAATAGTGTCTTTTATATTCGAATATCTTCTTTTGAAACCTTCTGTAGATTTTCATAGTCAATTTTTAATTGACTTATTGAGTTTATTTTTATATTCTTTTTCATTCAGATTATTTGCTTAATTTTCACCTTTTAAAAATTTATTTAATCTTTTTTGTTTTGTTTTTAAATTGGATATTTTATTTATTTACATTTCAAATGTTAACCCCTTTCCCAGTTTCCCCTTTGCAAACCCCCTATCCCATGCCCCCTTACCCTGCTTCTATGAGGGTACTCCCCCACCCACCCAACCACTCCTGCCTCACCGCCCTAGCATTCCCATACACTGGGGCATCAAGCCTTCACACAGGACCAAGGGCTTCCCCTCCCATTGATGCCAGATAAGGCCCCTTCAGCTCCTTCAGTCTTTCCCCTAATTCCTCCATTGGGGTCCCTGTGTTCAGTGAGATGGTTGGCTGCTAGCCACCACATCTGTATTGGTCAGGATTTGGCAGAGCCTCTCAGGAGACAGATGTATCAGGCTCCTGTCAGCAAGTACTTCATCAGCAATAGTGTCTGGGTTTGGTGTCTTAAGTGTGTGATGGATCCCCTGGTGGAGCAGTCTCTGGATGGCCTTTCCTTCAGTCTCAGCTCCACTCTTTGTCCCTGTATTTCCTTTAGACAGGAGCAATTCTGGGTTAAAATTTTGGAGAGGGGTGGGTGGCCCCTACCCTCAACTGGGGGCCATGCCTAATCACTAGATATAGTCTCGATAGGTTCTTTCTCCCTTTCTGGGGTATTTCAGCTAATGTCATCCCCATGGGGTCCTGGGAGGGTCTTGCTTTCCTGGCATCTGGGACTCTCTGGTTGCTACTCCAAGTTCACCATCCCCCATTGCTATGAACCACTGTTCAATGTCCTGACCCTCTGTACATCTCCTCCATCTCCTCCCATACCTGACTCTTCTCTTTTCCCCTCCCCCTCTTCTCTTCCTCCCAAGTCCCTCCCAACCCCTACATCCCTTGAGTATTTTGTTCCCCCTTCTAAGTAGGACTGAAGCATTCACTCTTTAGTTTTCCTTCCTCTTGAGCTTCATGTGGTCCCTGAGTTGTATCATGGGTATTCCACACTCTTTACCTAAATATCTACTTTCAGTGAGCACATACTATGTGTGTTCTTTTGTGACTGAGTTACCACATTCAGAATGGTATTTTCTAGATTCATCCATTTGCCTATGAATTTCATGAAATCATTGTTTTTAATAGCTGGGTAGTATTCTATTGTGTAAATGTACCACATTTTCTGTATTCATTTCTCTGTTGAGGGACATCTGGGTTCTTTCCAGCTTCTGAGTATTATAAATATGGCTGCTATGAACATAGTGGAGCATGTGTCCTTATTACATGTTGGAGCATCTTCTGGGTATATGCCCAGGAGTGGTATAGCTGGGTCCACAGGTAGTACTATGTCCCATTTTCTGAGGAGCTGCCAGACTGATCTCCAGAGTGGTTGTACCAGGTAGCAATCCCACCAACAATGGAGGAGTGTTCCTCTTTCTCCACATCCTCGCCAGCATCTGCTGTCACCTGAGTTTTTGATCTTAACCATTCTGACTTCTGTGAGGTGGAATCTCATGGTCATTTTGATTTGCATTTCCCTGATAACTAAGGATGTTGAACATTTCTTTAGTTGCTTCTCGGCTGTTTGGATTTCCTCAGTTTAGAATTCTCTGTTTAGCTCTGCTCCCCACTTTATTTTATTTTATTTTTTTAAATTTTTGATACTTTATTTACATTTCAAATGTTTTCCCCTTTCCAGGTCTCCCCTTTGGAAACTCCTTATCCCATTCCCCATCCCCCTGCTACTATGAGGGTATTAACCCACCACCCACCCACTCCCATCTTCCCTCCCTGGCATTCCCCTATACTGGGGTATCAAACACTCTCATACACAAAAGCCTCTCCTCCCACTAATGGCCAACAAGGCCCTGCTCTGCCACATATGTGGCCAGCACCATGGCTCCCTCCATATGCATTCTTTGGTTGGTGGTCAAGTCTCTGGGAGCACCAGGGGACCTGACCAGTTGACACTGTTGCTACCTCCCCATGGGGCTGCAAACTCCCTCAGCTCCTTCAGTTCTCCAACTCCTCCACTTGGGACCCCACTCTCAGTCTAACAATTGCTGTGAACTGAATCATGGGTGTTCCAAACTTCCGGGATAGTATCCGTATATCAGTGAGTGCATACTGTGTTTGTTTTTTGTGACTGCGTTACCTCACTCAGGATGATATTTTCAAGTTCCATCTATTTGTCTTCAAATTTCATGAAGTCATTGTTTTTAATAGCTGAGTAGTATTCCATTGTGTAAATGTACCACATTTTCTGTATCCATTCCTCTGTTGAGGGATATCTGGGTTGTTTCCAGCTTCTGGCTATTATAAATATGGCTGCTATGAACATAGTGGAGCATGTGTCTTTATTAAATGTTGGAGCATCATCTTGGTATATGCCAGGAGTGGTATATCTGGGTGCTCAGGTAGTATTATGTCCAACTTTTCTGAGGGTCTGCCAAACTGATTTCCATAGTGGTTGTACCAACTTTCAATGCCACCAGCAATGGAGGAGTGTTTCACCTGTGTGGCCACCTGAGTTTTTGATCTTAGCCTTTCTCACTGGTATGAGTTGAAATCTCAGGGTTGTTTTGATTTGCATTTCCCTGATGACTAAGGATGCTGAACATTTCTTTAGGTGCTTCTCAGCCCTACGGGTTTCATCAGTTGAGAGTTCAGAGTTTCTCTGTTTATTTTGTTCCTTTATTGTTGAAAATAGTTTTTGCTGTGCTGGGTTTTTTGTTATTTCAAATGAGTTTGAGAATTGCTCTTTCTAAATCTATGAAGAAATGAGTTGGAATTTTGATGGAGATTGCATGAATCTGAAGATTGCTTTTGGCAAGATGGCTATTTTTACTATATTAATCTTGCCAATCCATGAGCATGGAAGAACTTTCCATCTTCTGAGGTCTTCTTTGATTCCTTTCTTCAGAGACTTGAAGTTCTTCTCATAAAAATCTTTCACTTGTATGGTTAGAGTCACACCAAGATACTTTATATTGTTTGTGACTATTGTGAAGGGTGTCATTTCCCTAATTTCTTTCTCAGCCTGTTTATCCTTCGAGTATAGGAAGGCTAATGATTTGTTTGAGTTATATCTGGCCACTTTGCTGAAGTTGTTTATCAACAGTAGCAGTTCTCTGGTAGAATTTTTCAGGTCACTTAAGTATACGATCATATCATCCGCAAATAGTGATATTTTGATTTCTTCCTTTCCAATTTGTATCCCTTTGACCTCCTTTTGTTGTTTAATTCCTCTAGCTAGAACTTCAAGTACTATATTGAATAGATAGGGAGAGAGTAGACAGCCTTGTCTAGTCCCTGATTTTAGTGGGATTGCTTCAAGTTTCTCTCCATTTAGTTTGATGTTGGCCACTGGTTTGCTGTATATTGCTTTTATTATGTTTATATATGGGCCTTGAATTCCTGACCTTTCCAAGACTTTTATCATGAAGGGATGTTGAATTTTGTCAAATGCTTTTTCAGCATCTAATGAAATGACCATGTGATTTTTTTTTCTTTGAGTTTGTTTATGTACTGGATTACATTGATGGATTTCTGGGTATTGAACCATCTCTGCATACTGGGGATGAAGCCTACTTGCTCATGATGAATGATCATTTTGATGTGTTCTTGGATTTTGTTTGTGAGAATTTTGTTCCTGAACCAAATTATCACTGATGTCCTGAGAAGTTCCCATCTCAGGAGAATGTCACATCAACTTCATTTGTGGCCTTCTGAGAGTATAAAGCAATATGAACATACCAATCCTATTCCCATTATAAATCTGTGTCCATACATTATCTCGTCGATACATCTCTTCACTTTCAGTTTTGCCTTAACAGCCTCTGGAGGTGCATCAAATGTCTCAAGTTCCTTCTTCAGTTCTTTCTCACTGTTTAGTAAGAAGCTTATGGTTTCACTCTCAACCAACCTGGCCAGCATTAGCTGGAAAGTATAAGCAGAAAGAGTAAAAGTTTAGTTAATCAAAATAACTTTTTTGTTTTGTTTTGCTTTTATTTTTAGACAGGGTTTCTATGTGTAGAACTGGCTGTCCTGGAACTCACTTTGTAGACCATTCTAACCTTGAGATTCAAATGGACAGAGATCCACCTTCATCTACCTCCCAAGTGCTGGTATTAAAG